>JAALXK010000290.1:0-98216 GCA_012977745.1 Fusarium anguioides | reverse complement strand
TACCCAGGTTGTAGGGCATAGCACCTAGGGAGCTGTTAGCTTTTGCCCATCATGTCTTAGTGTTGAATTGTAACTTACCACCCATGCCGCCAAACGAGTTAATGCCTTGAGCCTGGGCAGGGAATCCACCAGCCGAGCAGGACACATGGCAAACACAGCTTCCATCGCTGCCGACGACACCCTTTCCAGGGACAACTCCTGTGGCTCCAGGAGCAGGGGGAGCGGCAGCAGGGGGAGCAGGAGGAGCCGCGGGTGGTGCAGCCTCAGCAGGCTTGGATCCGGCGGGGGGAGCAGGGGCAGCGTCGCCGCCTGTGATGGGAGTAGCCTTGCCGTCACCCTTCTGTGCGATAGCCATCTCCTTGAACTTGGCTTGTGTCTTCTCAGCAGTAGGGTTGATGGAGAAGACCATGCCCTGACCACAGTGGTTGCCTTGCTTGCAGTAGAACCCTTTTAAAAGTCAGTATGTATATCAGGGAGTGCTGAGGTTCAACTTACAAAGAGGAGTGTCAACCATGACTTGCATAGCGACTTGTGGAGGAGGAGAGACGGTGTTGTTAGGGTTGGCCATGAAACCAGAGTCCATACCGCCGGTGAGGAGATCACAGGGCTTATCGAAGCCAGACTGAGAAACAGTGTGGTTCTGTGACAGGAACTCGAAGACGACAGTGTCACCAATGGGGACATTGTGAAGCTCCTCAGGCTGGTAAACTAGACCTCCGGGACCACCAACAGTGACAGTGTGTGAAGCAGCAGCAGCTGGGGGAGTAGCAACGGCTCCTCCCTTAGTGACGGTCTCAGTAACTGTGACCTTCTCGTTGATCGTGGTTGTCTCAGCGCCAGCACCAGGGTTTGCCCAGATGATGATGATCTCAGTCTTGTGGTTCTTGCTGATCTTGGGAGCCTGAACCAACTCCACGGGCAGCTTAGGAGCCTCAACCACCTTATGACCACCTTGGACGACCTCAACCGGCATAGGATGACCAGCAGGCATAGGAACACTCGCAGGCTCAGGATGATCCCGTCGTTCGAGGAAACGCGCAAAAGCCAAAGGCGCAAAGGCGGCCAGGGCCAGACTAGTTGAAGTTTTCATGATGTTGTCTTTGGGTATTAAGAGTAAAAGGAAAAGGTAGACGTTGTCGAGCCGGATGAGAGATCGACGGTAGCGATTAAGAGACTAAGTAAGTAAGATAATGAAGAGGGCCTGCCTTCAAAGAAAGGAATATCCAAGTGCGAAAAGAATGAAGCACCAGAAACAATTGAGAAAGAGATATGGAGATGGGATGGGATGTTTGTTGACAACGTGGAACTGCTGTGCCCTTATTATACTGCCTTGCATCATCAAAGACTGACTGTTTAAACAACCGCCTTCAACCCCTTGAAAGACAAGTCCTCAAACACATCTTCGAAACACGGCCGCTGAAGAAGCCGGCTCCTAGTCTTGTTCGCTTCGGTTTGTCGAGATCCGATCAACGGTTTCCTATGAAACGCTTATTGATGCGGGGTGGTCTCTGTGACAGGTCCGTCTCGGATCACGTTTGGTGTTTTGGCCTTTAACCCGTTACCGCAAGACCAACACAGAATAGACAGTGCCAAGCGGATAATATGCGACACATAATGATTGGGGTTGCTTCTTACGTAGCGTTGAGTATAGGTTGAGTTCTTAGCTAGGTCCATATAGGGTCGTATCAAATGGCGATAACAGGGGTATTTTTGTTAGTGGTGAGACTCAACTCTTACACTAAGAGACAGGTCCGACAAGCCAAGGCCGGGAATTGGGGTCTCCGGGCCTACTGAAAGCTGGAGACCCGACCACATAAAGTTTTAATTATTCTTAAAATACAGTTGTTATATCAGCGGCCTCGGGGCCGCAGAAGCCAAGCAGCCAAGCTATTAAACACGCATATACTCGCCGTTTGGGCGGTTTCACCATCTGATCGCCAACGTTGAGGTTTCATCGACATGGCTTCGCTCACGACGAATCCGTAGAAGAATAATTCGGATGAGAAAAGTTTATCGTTTCGACAGGGCATGAGACCTAACATCCGGCCGCCCGTTATTGCATGCGTACTGTTAGGGTCGTTATCGGTTGTTTAATTCTGGGTTATCTATTCTCATTCACGTCTTTAGATTGGTTTCCATTTTTGCGGCCTCGAAATGTAATTAGCTATCGTCAACCTGGCAATCCCGATCTAAATGGTATATTGACCTGGACCATACTTAGCATTGCTACATCTTGGACCATGAGTCGCCAGTACTATACCTCGATATGATAATGGAACTTACAAGAGGCCTCTCAATCTCACCTTGGCATCCCGCAACTCAATCTCGTTCCTATGGCAAATTCCATACTCCTATGTAGATCTGTCGTCCAAAGTCCAAGCATCTATGTTTCCACGTGAATTGGCGGCCGATCTTGCGTAGTCGCTTCAACGGCAACTGACCGACCGAGAAACCCTTGCGTATGCCATGGCTTTCTCAGACAAATATGGAGATGAATGTTGCTCTTCCGTGTTTCAGGGATGTAAAATTGTTTCTTTATTTAATGACCACTGTTCTTTTGTGCTTGTTGTTGGCCTTCGTACAACCCTGTGTAGTAACCAGCATAGTACCATGACATAAGGAGTTTCTTGAGGCTTTCATCCTGAACTATTGCGTGCTTGTTAGTCCTATACGGGAGAGAATAACTTCAAGGGTGTTGACTTACCGGAGCCAAGTACGGTCTGTATAGGGAATGAAGGCATGCTTTGAGACGCGATTGGTCCTTTAGCATTGTCTCCTGATGAAGGGATTTCCTAAGCTTCCACGTCAGTCGCACTGAAGATATCAAGTCACTGGTCGAATATTCCCATGACAATCCAGTTATCGACAGATTGATACTCACCTTGTTTTCTTCAACTGCCTCTGACTCCAACACAGTCTCTTCTGTTTCTGTAACCTGAGGCTGTTCAGGCTCAGACTCAGCCTCAACTTCGATCCTTCGTTCTCGGATTAGCAGGATGCATTTGACAATTTTTGGAGGCAATCTTACTGATTTTTATATTCCAGATCTCGTACGCTTCCTCCCTTCGCATGAATACTGTGATATTTCTGCCATGAATTTGTTAGCAGCCATTTGCAATGCACGTGTAGTCAATGCTTCACCTTATACTCTTGCAGCGCTTCATTCCACGAATCAATCAAAGCCGAATCATCCCACATCTCCTCATGAGTCAGTTTCTCTTGCTTTTTGGACATCTTGTTCGGTCAGAGTCAAGCTTGAAATATCCAGTAGTCCTGTCTGCAACTGTTCGGTGTGTTTGGGATTTATGAGTGGTGACACAAAAGGATTAACGGATAATAAGTTGCGTCTTATTGACTTCGGTTTCTCGTTTAGTATCAGAAGTATGGTGTTTCCTGATAACTGAGCTCTCTCAGAATGTCAGAGTGTGTATGGAAGTTAAGGTATCGGCCTGAATTAGTCCCAGCATCTATCACAAGTCATAGGTTGTAAGCTTCAGAAGCTCCAGACACTTTTTAGTGGATCAATCCACTGAAGGGACCCCAACCCCCCACCACGATAAACTGATAGTGGACGCGATCCTTCACCGCCCAGATCAGACATGGCAGAATCCCAATTTTTTTCAACGGCCCACGCATCTTTTTCTGCGGGAGTCCAGCTTTTGAGTATCTAGCATCAAGACAACCAAATCAGACACAATGGCCCCAGAATTGAGAAAGAGAAAGTGTAAGTAATTCAGAACTCAATATTCTTCATGCGCTGACACTTTTAAGCCGCTTCTGATATTCAGAAGCCCAACGGCGCTGCTAAAGCCGCCCAGGCCAAGCGAAAAGGTAAAGATATAGCACCCACGATATGACTTTTTCCACATCTAACAAAACTTCTATAGCTCCCGAGGATGCATCGCCTGTGTCGCTGAAGAAGCAGAAGTCTGTTAAGAAGACTGCTGTCACAACAAAGACCGTCACTAAGCCGGCGCAAAAGTCAAAGAAGAGCAAGCCCGTCGAGGAAGTCAAGGTCGTCGAAGAGGAAACCACACTCGATATCCCCGACGAGTCCGAGTCTGAGGCCGAGGAGGGCAAGGAAGTCCAGGCGATTGTGAAGGAGCTAGACTCTGACGACGAGGACATTACCGAGGGCGACTCCAGCTTCAAGCCGGGACAGGATGTCGGCAAGATCCCTAAGGTCTCCAAGGATGTTCAGAAGGCCGCCAAGGCTTCCGACGAGGAAGCTGGAGTTATCTACATCGGCCGCATTCCCCACGGTTTCTACGAGCACGAGATGAGGCAGTACTTTGAGCAATTCGGCCCCATTGTTGCGCTACGACTCTCGCGAAACAAGAAGACAGGTGCCAGCAAGCACTACGCTTTCGTCAAGTTCGCTGAGGCTTCTACTGCTGAGATTGTGTGCAAGACTATGGACAACTACCTTCTGTTCGGCCACATTCTCAAGTGCCGAATGATCCCCAATGAGCAGATTCACGAGGATATGTTCAAGGGCGCCAACCGACGATTCAAGAAGGTCCCCTGGAACAAGATGGCTGGTAGCAAGCTTGAGAAGCCTTTGACCGAGGCTGCATGGGCAAACAAGGTGACCAAGGAGAACTCCAAGCGCGCAAAGAAGGCTGCCAAGCTTAAGGAGATCGGTTATGAGTTTGATGCCCCCGAGATGAAGGACGTGCCAGCTCCTGCGGCCATTGAGAACGGAGAGAGCGAGACCAAGGCCATTGAGGCTGCGCCTTCTGAGAAGGAAGAAGAGCCCAAGGAGGAGTCCAAGGTTGAGGAGCCAGCTGAGGTCACCGAGACAGTTGTCGAGAAGACTGAGGTAGTGACCAAGACCAAGCCAGCTCCCAAGGCAAAGGCTGCAAAGGGCAAGGCAACAAAAGCAGGCAAGGGCCGAAAGGCAAAGGCTTGAGTACATGTTCAATTCAATGGGTTTCGGAGTTTAAGCGGCATAGACATAGTTCAAAAGATCCATCCATAATGAAATGAATGCGAGTTGGACCCCAACTGATTGGCTATCACGAAAGAATACGCGCTTGTTTGAAATTTTTCTACTACTGTTTGACGAGATGTACGCACATAAGCGAACCCATAGCACTCATAGGAAATAAAAGAGCAAGCAACGGGATTATGAAAGGCGTTTGGTCTACTTCGCGCTCGACTATGAAAAAGCCACGGAGAACAATGGTCTTTTTCAAAAAATGCGATTGTGAAGGGTAAAATATGTGAAGAAGAAGAAAAGAGATTCGAAGCACGGGTGATAAGAAAATGGCATCGTGAGGATCCACATGGAATGACTAAGCCGTTTTTTGAATATCTCAGCCCAGGATTATTCCATTGACTTAGATAGAATTCGGGTAATGAGCGTTATAATTCAGATTTTTGAACATCTCAATCTGGCTATTGATATTACTGGATGATATGTTATAAAATTGAACCTGTGATTTTCTGCTGCTGAGATGCTTCTCTTACACATACTTGGTAGAAATGGGACTCAACTCTTAAGTAGTTTCAGCAATACCTAGAAAGGATCAATTCTGTCCAATATTGACGTAGGTATAATACAACACTAGAGAGTTTGAACTTCATATAAAGTCTTCACTGATAGTCCCAGCTCTCGAACAGTTTGTTGAAAACAGAGGAATCCCTGGCTTGAGCAGTGAGCCAAGGTTGCCAAGCTTGATGTTTCACACGTTTACTATCTATCAGGTATACTTGTATCCTGCTAAAAATATCTTAACACGAGACATTATGTAAAGACGGAAACTGGAAGCATGGTTAGTACTGAGGTGTAGTCTAATAAGGTGTAAAGTTGGTAGACTGCCTCTGTGAGAATAATTGGGGCACATACCTCCCTCCGTAGGTAGTTATTGCTCTTGAAGTTTGTAAGAACTATAAGATCCAAATAAGCATAAGCATGCCAAGAACTTGACGTCCAATTCGTTGATTGGTTCACTAAATTGGAATAGAAGCTTCTTGGTGATCTAAAGAACAGACTGATATAACTGACAAAATGCTACAGTAGCAGCCGGCCGGCAATTCAGACTTGACCTAATTGACGGAACGCCAACCGTTGAAACTTTGCAAGCTCCAGGGCACTTCCAGGTACCGAACCCACTAAATTCCACCTGGTAGGTAGGTACGTCAGCTAGGGCGGCTGACATTCGGTGGAATACTTCCCGTGCCGTAGAGATGGAGGGAGGGAGGGTCAGTAATTACTGACACGTACCTAACAAACATCCTGCATCCATATCCATTGCGTAAAACAGCCTACCTAATCAACCCCATGCGCTAGGATTATCTACCTGCACGACATTGAACCTCTAGACCCGAACGTAGATGCTCGCGACTGGCGCATAGTCAAAACTAAACTCACCATGTCCTCCGCAGTCGCAACGAACCCGACCCAAGCGACGAATTCAGGTGCGTGCAATCCCTACCCCTGCAATTGACGTGGAAATGGAGATTCGAGAACGTGTCCTAACCATGGGGGCTCGCTTCCTACTCGTGCAGGGTCGTCAAAGAAGAAGAACAACAAGAAGAAGAAGAACGCCAACAAGAACAAGGCTGTTGAGCAACCTGGTAGTCCAGACCCTCAACAGGGTTCAGATAAAGATACCCTCGAAGAAGAGCCAGAGACACCCACTCAGCCTGTGCGTAGTGATGACGCTTCCCTTATCATGCAATTGCGCGCGCGCTGACATGTATTACCTCCACAGGAAACGCCAGTTGATGCAGAAGAAGCCGTAAACGAAGAAACCCCCGTCCAGAGTAACGGGCATGCCGTAGAGCCTATAACTCAGAGCAACGGGCTCGCACCCCCTCCGGTTGATGGTGATAAGGAAAAGCCCGACGATTCAGAAACATCCGCCAAGCTAGAGGCCATGAGCCAGGAACGAGAGGCCTTGCGGGCCGAGGTCGAACAGCTACGGAAGCAGCTCGAGAACATCCAAGAGACACATAGCAATGAAGTCACACAGCTCAAGAGCGATCTAGAGGAGAGCAATACTGCCAAGGAGAATGCTGAGGAGGAATACCAGACCCTTCTTGGTCGAGTTGAAAAGATCAAGCAGACGCTGAGCGATCGCTTCAAGCGCGACAAAGCAGATCTCGAAGAAAGCAAGGAGCGCATAGAAGAGCTCGAGGCAGAGAACGAAGAACTAAGAAATACCGCTGCGTCGTCTGGAGGCGATGTCGCCAAGCTGAAGGAAGAGCTACAAGATGCAACCAGAGAGCTCAACACTCTTCGAAGTCGAAACAACCTATCAGCACAGAACTGGAGCAAGGAGAAGGAGGAACTGGCCCGACATGTTCAGCATCTCAAGGAAGAGATGGAGACAACGGCCAACGCCATGGGCGAGTGGGAGGTTATCGCCATGGAGGAGCGCTCTATCAAGGAGAGCTTAGTTGATAAGGTCTCGGAGCTCGAGGAACAAGTCACCATGCTGCGACAAAACTACGAAAGCGCCACTACGGATCGAGATAGCCAGGCAACCCTTATCGACAACCTGCAGAACGCCCTCCGCGAGATTCAAGATGCTCGCAAGAAGGAGCTTCGCGACATGGTCGAGACGACCGAGGCGCAGGTCCAAGGTCTCAAGAAGCAGGTCCAAGAGGCTGATGCCCGCGCTAAGGAGGCTGAAGAAGCCAAGCAAACTCTCACACAAGAGCTCGAGCGAACGGCGCCTTTTGAGAAGGAGGTCAAGGAGAAGAACCTTCTCATCGGAAAGTTGAGGCATGAGGCTATTGTGCTGAACGATCACTTGACCAAAGCGCTACGATACCTCAAGAAGACGAAGCCAGAAGATAATGTTGATAGGTATGCCTCACATGACCCTATATCTGATACATGATACTAACTACGACTAGACAAATTGTCACTAACCACCTCCTCCATTTCCTCACGCTTGACCGCGGCGACGCCAAGCGTTTCCAGGTCCTCCAAATTATGGCCGGCTACCTTAACTGGACTGATGAGCAGCGAGAGCAAGCTGGTCTCGCCCGCCCAGGCACATCAACTAGTTCTCTTCGCCTACCCATGTCACCATTCACACGCACACCGAGTTCACCATCTCTCAACGCCGATCTCTTCAGCGAGTCAGTATCCGCAAAAGATAAGGAATCACTATCTGAGCTATGGGCAAACTTCCTGGAGCGCAGTGCACAAGAGGGTGCTCTGGAGACACCAAGTAGAAAGGGTAGCACAAGCAGTGCTGCTACAGGGCCAGTAAGGCCGGAGTCAACGAGGCCGGATTCTAGGAGTTAATGTTGAATGTGGGAGTTTTGAATGTGGAAATTACACTAACCGCATGTGAAGAGTGGCCATGGTGCATGTTTCAGGGGGTGGTTAGGGAGGGATATAACACTCGGTATTGTTACAAGAGAAAGGACGAGATATGGTTTCATGGTTTCCATGTCAGGTTTTGACGGTCATAGACCTCTATGTACGAATAGCTCTTTTAAAAGAAGGGTTGGGATAATACGCAGCAGGATGGATTAAATTTCATCACTGCCCTCTGTTTCTGCACGCAAGGACTGCAATACATTCTGTGCATATCCTTCAGCATCTCTCGTGATAGTCCCAACATCGATTCGGTTACTCAGTGCATCGTTGACTCCCTCTACAACCTCTCTCTCCTCCATAACCTCGCCCATAAGACGCACTTCGTGACTCCAGTAGGCATGGCTTCGCGATCGAAGATCTTCGTCGCGAAGCGCAGTATTCTTAACGATGCCTAGTGCACTAAGCTTGCTCTTTACAATAAGGAGAGCACGTGAAGTTGCCTCGATACGCTCCACGGGTGAAGGTGGCTCTGCGAACGCGCGGTTCGTGGCAGAAAGGTATAAAAGCCATCCCAGAGCTGCATCAAAGGCTGCCAAACTCACGAGACGTGCGACTCGAGCGGTCCAGAAGAAGAAATCAACCTCTGGCAGACGTAAAGCACGAGCGTTGGCTTGGTAGTTATAAGAATTGACAAAGTAAATATCCAAAGCTGTAATAATGGCGGCAGCCATTGTAGCCTTTGGTCGCCATTGGGAACCAGCTCGGCCTGTAAAGGTAGGACTCGTGACGAACGCTACGGCGAAAAGGTTTGCAATATGAGGCCACAGAAGTTGTGGGAGGGCATAGTTGAAGAAAGTCTTTGGATCTTCTGATGTGCAAAAGGGGCAGTTGGCCAGCACATCAGGACCAAACTGCAAGTATAGCAGTCGGCTCTCCAAGTTGACAAATCTGCCCCTCAAGGCCTCATCCTGCTTCGTAAGAACATTATCAGGTCTTCCAACCGCAACTCGGTTAAACAGAACATCGACAGGGATCTGAAGGCGACTCTGTGTCGCGAGGAATAAATTCTCCGGTGCGAAGGGCGGTAGAGTCTTGAGGAGGTAGGTGATTACCAAAAAGGCGAGGAGGGCGAGCGCAACGCGGACTCTGGGCGGTACGGGAATTATAGGTGCGTGATGAGCATTGGAAGAGGCGCGGACGGAGCGGTAGTAGGATATGGCCTTTGGTAAAAGCATAGGGCCAAAGAAAATAACGAGAGAACGGAGACTGGTCGAAGTTAGTTACTGTAGAGTACACGATGTCGTATAAGTGGCCGAGAAGCAGAGTAGAGGAGATATGAATGAGCAATAAATGTTAGAAATAACTTACGAATCCCAAGGAATCGCCATGATGGCGAATATCAGACCAAATTGGTCGGGTTCTTTTGTTGTTTATGAGAGGTTCTGGTTGAACACGGTTGTTAATTACAAGTCGACGAGGCTGAACGACGTCAATCCAGGAACAGCACAGCACAGCATCGATAAGACAAAGGTGGCGCCAACCAAAGACTCACTAACGTGTCGGCCAATGTGGGGGCTCAAACTTTGGTGGGGCCGGGTGTCTCTTTTTCAACGTAAAACCTCGGATTTTTCTTCTCTTCGTCACTTTTCTTTCTTTCTTCAACACTCAATCACTCACTCACCACAAATCACTTCTCTTTCTTCATTCTTTTGTTCACGATCATACCTAACTATAGCTCAATAGCGTAATAATATGGCCCTCGCGCTGATATTCACAGGCTCCTGCTCCCTCGTGCATGCACACGTGTACCATATCCCACCATTGGCACTTTCGAAGCTTTGGCGATCTCTCCGTGGTCGCTAGAGTCAATATGTTGCCTAGATTAAGCCCCAAATACCCTGCCAAGGGTTATTCTCTGTCGTGTTACAAAGTCTCAGCTTCGGCAATGAGGAACTTTGCGTCAAATTTTTCTAAGAGATACATCCCTAATCTAATCGTAATCAAACTTTGCTTGTAACTTTGCATGTTTTTACTATATACGCGAACTAGCTACCAAATGCTGTTCACTTATGACTTCTTCTTCTCTGCGGCGACCTTCTCAGCCGCGACGGGTGCCTCCTTGGCCTGCTTCGCATTGAGGAGCAGTCCTGCAGCACCCACAATCAAATCGCTGAAGAGTGCGATAACTCCTGTGCATGCCAATTGCCACGAAGCAATGCTGACGCTTCCGATGGGAGCGCGAGGGAAAGACAGGATCCATTCGGCCCAGTAAGGGAACCAGCCATGAGGAAGCCAAAACATGGGCTCGGTAGCGTACCAGAAGGGCAGGAAGTATTGCGGCGCGCGGGTGACGACGATGCGAAGAACGGTGAGGATCTTGTCGAAGTTCGATCGTGACGCCTCGGTGGTTTTCTCTGTAGGAGCATATGTCAGCTTTTTCCGTGCTCTGGCTATTGTGTAACGGGTGAAATGTACTCGTCTTCTCTAGCTGGTCGAGGAGCTTGTCATGCTGACGACGTAGCTTTGCCCACTTGGCAAATTCATCCTGACTGCTTGTAGCATTCATCTCTCGTCGGACTTTGAGGTAATCGGCCTGAAGCTTACGCTGCTCGCCGGCAGCCTTTGCCGTCGGTACAGGGAGGAAGTTGATCAATGTCCAGAGCTTGGTCGATTAGCATCTGTAGCCAGAGAGTACGGTTTGGACCGTGATTAACACACCAGATTGTTGATAGCAGTCGCTCCAATGGTATTGACCAGGTTGACGATAACTTCGACAACGAAGATGCTGAGCATAAGGGAGGCCATCTTTGCGGATCGTGATAAATGAGTAGCTGCAAAACGGTTTTCGAGCTGTTTGCACACTCGGTGTTTGTTCCAGCACCTGCTTGAGCGTGCTCGTAAGGTTAATGGTGATGTAGGTTTTGGTGGTTTATTAAACGTGGTCAAGACATGTCATAAACCCCGACACTTGCATGGAGCTCCATTCAACCCCTCCACACTACATCCGCTACTACTAAACTTACCCTATACTTCACATCCTCATCTTCTTTGCCACTTTTTCCCAATGTCAAGAGCGCTCGATAAGAGCCTTAAAGAATCTCTTAAGCATGGTGACCATCAGTTTGTATTTTTAGATATCTCCAATATTCTTGTAGAATCTTCAGGAGAACTTCTAGAAATTGAGTTGTTGGGTAAAGGCCATGTTGTAGAACTTGATTCAACAGTCCTACGAGATGACAATGCTATCGCCATCCCGAAATTACGCCTTGTGCAGGCATTTATCGTCGCACAGAAATTATTCAAGAGGTTCCAGGTCGATCATGAGAGTGTTTCGACTCAAGACATATTGAGGTCAACAGCAGTCATTCTGTTAATGGATCCTGAGCATCTGACCGCTGCTAATGCAAGAAAACGGCTACTCATAAACAAGCACAATGATAAAGATCTCAGAGACAGCCTATATGCTGAGAAATATCTGGTGGACAGTTTACTGACGAGTCGACTTCATCGTCATACAAAATCGCCAACCCTATGGAACCATCGCCGGTGGTTGATGGAACACTTTCGTTCTCATAATATCGATGTTTCGGTAGAGGATGATCTTACTAGAGTCATCATGGTATCAGGAGAACGACACCCACGAAACTACTACGCTTGGTGTCACGCCAGATATTTGATCAACACCTTCATCCCACCAACATCAAATACACAGGAAGGTATATCACGCATGATCATCGCTACGCAAAAGTGGTGTTTTGCACATCACAATGATATATCTGGCTGGCAATATCTCATGTTCTTGCTCGATAAGCAACCTGCCGAGACATCACTCATCTTTCGCGAAACATCAAAACTCGCAGGCTCGTTCAAGTGGCGTAATGAATCTGTCTGGTATTTTCTTCGACATATCGCTGCCCGGGGAGCTACGAACACCGATCTAGAGGAGTTTGAAAGCTTGCGAAAGACACTTTGGGAGAGCGCTGCTGAGGATGGGATCGAGAAACGGACGCTTGAGAGGGCAGAGCAGTGGCTCTCGGTCAGTCAAGGATTGTTGACCGGTTCTTGATTGACTGAGTGAGGATCAAGACTGAAACTGAAACCCGTGGGTTGCCTCACGGCAGTCTCTCGGGTGCATACGACTTGAAACATGGGAATCTATAGATTGAAAATGGAAACAAGTCGGTTCGGTTCAGGAGCATAGAGAAGCACAGGCCAATTCAATCGTCATGATAATCTCTTGATAGTTATCTAAATGATGATCTGCCGTCCCTTTCGACGGCGACCTCCTAAACCCTGAACTGTCCGCGGCTAGTAACCTATCACGTTTGAATGTAGCACTGATTAAGAGCAGCAATATGAATTCAAATTGAGCTCTACCCTGATCGACACGATCTGAGCTGACAGTGCTGCCAGGGTCAAGATTAGGATTCTGGGAGGTATTGACGGCGATTGTTTCACCAGCGATGGAGCTATGCTATGTTTAGCCTTCACGCTTAGACAAGCCATGAAGTCATTGAGCCGCATGCAAATGCACTACAATCCATCAAATCTATATGCATATCAACGTTTGCGAGATTGCACGACTACCGAGAAGCTTGGCAGAGAGATAATACAGGGTAGAAATCCTAGTACTAATATTCAGTGGTCCTTGTTGCGTGATGGGTCAAGCCGAGCACTAGACTGAGCAAACCATCTTTGTCTCTGCTTATACAGAGTATAGGGAGTCGGAAAGGAACAAAGACCTGCTATACTACCACGGAAGCTTTGGCGCTCTATGTTCAAGACGAGCTGGATTATCATGTGCAGCCTTGGGAATGGATGCAAAACACGGAAGCAAGCGTCATCTATCTGGGTTTGAGAACACGATTGAATTGAAATTCTAGCATTGTCATTATCTAAGAAGGCTGGAGTCTGAAACCGAATCAATATCCAAAGTTTGCTGTTTTCATGTGATGTCAGGGCAGCAGGGATATATTTCCGAGAATCTGTCTTCACGTGGAGAAGAAACCCGGCGGCCCGTTAAACCGACCTTGAAAGACTCAAACAGACAACGTGTCGCCTCAAGGACTCCAGCTCCGTCGAACCGACAAATTGTAATACTGTGTAATGTGATCAACTTGGACATTGGTCGAGAGCCAAGGTGATAACTCTATCGCCGCGTAATCTGTAAAACAAGCGCCTGACAGATCAAGAAGAAAAATGGACCGAGCTGAGTGTTTTGAGGCTCGAAGCAATTGCTCCATACTCAGGGGAAGCCAGACCGGTAGAGTGGCGCCGCTGTTTGACGCGTAAGGTGACAAACGCTACTGCATGTCAGTTGAAAGAAAACAAAACTTGGAGTTGGCGACCCAATGATGTTGAGTCAAGAGATGCAAGTTCAAGGGGATGTTGTTTCAGTCTGGCTTGATGTCTGACGCCGAGGCACTAAGCTTTAACCTGTTGGCCATGTAGGTATTTTGCTTGACAGCAAAACGGAGTCGAAATGTTAATAATTACAAAGTTGCAACGTTTTGGTTGATCAAACTCTAGATTGATTAACGTTGTGATAAGGTTAGATATGGCTAGGTCTCGTGCAATTGGATGGTCAGAAAGATTCAATTCCTTAACCAGGCGTTTCTTTCATGGGCCACAATGAATATTGTATTGAATATTAGATCAAATAAGTGATTCGAGAGAACCACAGTATTACTCCTTGTTTCCACAATACGCGTGGTTTGTTTATACCATTTACGATTCAAAACGCCTGAGTCAATCGGTTGAAGCTTGTTTTTTCTTCTTTTTTACCGCTTGCTCCACGTTGCGTTGCAGTATTCTGCAGATCTTTCTAACCCAAAGCATCATCAATATGCACGTTAACTTATCGTCTCAGGGGCACAGATGCAGTTCAGAGTAAGATGTTGGCGGCAAACCTTGTCTCGGGGAGTTTTCCAAGGTTTTGAAAGCAGCTTTTGGCATCGACAGTAACATTGCTATCTACACGAAATGACAAAGTAGTACTGACAAAAGAGGACAAGCATGTTTCGGGCTGATATCCAAAGGCATGGGCAAGGTTGTAGTGTAGGTAGTAGGTTAATCTCCACAGCTCGAGTCCACCGTAATAAACACCAGTGGACAAAGCGGCTAAGAGTAACGGGCCACTCAGAGGCTTATGACCCCTGAGGCTTACAGATGAAGATGCGGATGGCGTCCAGTCATGACAGGAGGTGCACTACAATGGCGGGTCAAGTGTCCCGACTCAAGCTGGTATGCAGTGGATCACGTTTTACGGCGTTTCTTTGTTTTCAGGTCCCAAGCATTCAGGCGTGTTTGACGGTTGATTCAGTCCGTGAGATGATTAGATACCTGATCTGCAGGTACTGGACCTTGCTGATCATCAAGCCAAGACGTTTAATTATCCAATCAAGAGGCGCATTTAGCTTGGCTTTGAATCCAGATTTAAGCCTGGCGTTGCGAGAGAGATGAAATATAGCTCTAGTAAAATGATGAAAAGTTCTGTTGTCTTTGAAATAAGGAGACATGAAAAGTTGATGCAGTGTTATGATAGCGATATGATCTGTCTATTTTTGATACCTTTCCGTGCCTATCATATCCCTCGCCTGCCTAAATGGGAAGATAGGTACATATCTTCAAAAATGTAGGGATACAGCACCATCAAGTCACTCGTATCCCCCTGTTCTTAGTGCGTAGGTTGTCTTGAGATACAACCTCGTCTTCTCCACCTCTCCCCATACCATACCACCACTTCCCGTCACTCTCCCTCCACCTCCACCTTTACGCACGTCTACCTCTCTCTTGTTCTATTGTACTCTCTCTACTTACTTACCTACCTTAATTCGTAATAATCCCCCCCTCCTCCATCATTGCTCAGTTTTGTCTTTTTTCCATTTTGTTTCGTTTTATAGTCTTTTTTGTATTTTCCATTTCTCCTATAGTCTTCACCCCGGACGTACGTTCTCAGCTCTTCGCCTGACCGAGTACTCCGACTACCGAATCACCAAAGAAGACTTCGACGCCTTGTTCCAACAGAGAGACTCGAATTGGTCTCACTGTAACCAAGCCACTTCCATTGTCTGGCTTGTGTTTGCTGCAATCTTCGCTTGTCCAACTTGCTTGCGTCTGGTTATCAGTCGGCATCTTTGCTGTGCCGTTTTGTTTCCAATGCTGGGCTCGTAATTCTAATCTTTTAATATCTCCCGCCAGCTTTGGCTCAAGAGGCATCGCCTCGTTATTGTCTTCTTTTCTGGACGCGTTTGAGACAAGGCGTAGCCTTTTGTTCCAATTGGAACCCACATTGGTCTCACTACGCTCTTGTTCGACCCAGGCCGTTTACGGTTATATCAACCACCAAGTGCAAATATCACACGTGCGGAAGAGATTTGGTTGCTTTGATTCTAATACAGCTTCAATATGCGCCCTGGACCCCTATTGGCGCAATTGGCTTTGGCCTCATCTGCTCATGCCTTCTTTCCTTATACTCCAAGCTGGCGTGTCGATGTAGGTGGCCAAAAGCGTATGGCACGAAGTCCCAAAAGTGTGGGCAATGGCGGAGGTGTGCGCATGGACATCAAACAGAGATCACCTCAGGTTTGTTTGGGAGAATTGCTATGTTGTTAACACTGTATTAATCATTCTACTACAGCCCAGTCAACCGATATCTGAGAGAGCTGCCCACGAGGCGGCACGATTGATTGCCAAGTACACCGGAGGAGATGTTCCTGACGCCAGTGCGCTGCTCAAGCGTGACAACGAGTATAGTGTTATGGAAGCCACGAAATCCACCAAAAAGCACACCCAAGGTGTTGACCAGGACGGAACTGACTATTCCTATTTTGTCGAGGTCGACATTGGATCGGAGAAGAAGAAGATGTACATGCTCATCGACACTGGTGCTGGCTCAAGTTGGGTTATGGGCACTTCTTGTACCAGCAAAGCGTGTTCGATGCATAACACATTCGGCCCAGACGACTCCAAATCACTCGACGTTTCAAAGTCCAACTTCAACATCGCTTACGGCTCTGGAAAGGTTTCTGGTACTTGGGCAACCGACACAATCACTGTGGCCGGCATGGACATCAAATACCAATTCGGGTTGACGGATACGACTTCGGATCAGTTCATTCAATTTGCCTTTGATGGTATTCTTGGTCTTGCTATAAACAAGGGGTCTAACAGCAACTTCCTCAATGCTTTGGCCAAATCTGGAGAAGTCGATAAGAACATGTTCTGCGTTGCTCTGAACCGTGCAGAGGACGGTACCAACGAAGGAGAAATCAGCTTTGGCTCACCCAACTCTGACAAGTACACCGGCAAGATCTCATATACCTCTATTGGCGAAGACGATGATTGGGCCATTGAGTTGGACGATATGGGCTATAACGGCAAGAAGGCAGACATTGGTGGAATCCGCAGCTTCATCGATACTGGAACATCGTTCATGTTCGGATCACAAGATAATGTCAAGAAGCTCCATGCCCTCATCGATGGAGCTGAGAGCAGCGACGGTGTCACTTACACTGTTCCCTGTGACAGCAACGGCAACTTGACCGTGACATTTTCTGGAGTTGACTACGTTATTTCACCCAAGGATTGGATTTCTCCCCGCAACAAGGATGGCAAATGCACCAGCAACGTCTATGGTTACGAGGTTGTCAAGGGAGCATGGCTCTTGGGTGATACCTTTCTCAAGAACGTCTACGCCGTTTTTGATGCGGATGAGCGTCAAATTGGTGAGTTCAAACCAGCCCATTGATAAAACTTGATTGCTAATGTGAACAGGCTTTGCTGCGAGTGCTATCACCAGTGGCTCTGGTTCTGAGGAAGACAGCAGTTCTTCAACAAAGGCTAAGACCACCAACCAAGCGACCAAGACTTCTGGTGACAGCAAGGAGACTGGTGTCTCAACGGCATCTGCAGTACCAGACATGGGTCTAGGCAAAGAATCTCTCTCAACCGACACTGCGACTGCCGACGCAGGCAAGGCGACCGAAACAAAGGACTCGTCTGCACCCACAGGGCCATTATCACAAGCCCGCTTCACATTCATTTTCTGTATAGTACCATTTTTCGCCCTCTTGGCTTAGAAGGAGTCAGAGAGCAGCATTACATTCTTTTAATACCCAAATACAATCGCTAGAAGCTCAGCGAGAAGCGCATACATATACCAAGAGCTTTATACAGCACGAAGAGATCGTCTGAGGAATACGAAGATGAGAGCTCACTGAGCATGGGACGACAAGACGTCGTTCGATTAGCTACCGACCAACAAATGATACCCGATCTAAGAGATGGAGAACACGACGGGTTCTGACAAATGGCAGATGAAGCCATGCTACAACAAGTATTTATTAGTAGAAATAAATAGACCATCGACTAGAATAGAAATGTTGAGTGGACTGATTTGTAATCTGGCGATATGAATGTGAAAAGGCACGTTTAGTGGGAATTGTTAACGATTAGCTGGAGCCAGTTCATATCTCGTTCTCGGGCAAAACTGTTAAATATGACCGTTGGAAAGGAGAGGGTAAATTGGACCCCTATTTTTTTGTGTGTACCTGGTCCCATCAGGGTCTTTGAGTTTGCATTGCAGCAGCCACGATACCGGATACACAACGTTGTAACTCAAATAATAGAGATTTAAACTACCTATGGTTGAATCTAGAACCAACTTAGAAAGCAAACATTCTCAATAGAAGCCTCAACTCTCTATTGACACCTTCTGGTCTTGTTGGAATGATCCGTGCCCCTGCATAAGCCTAGACACAAACTAGGGGCGATTCCAGCGATTTCACAAGGGGCATTACGCCAATCCCAGCGCCTATCATGCTGCAAATGACGCTAATGCTTGCTTATCTGGGGGAAGGACAGACATGCAACCTTCCATTAGCTAGGTAGCCTAGACCTTTCCATTTACCACTTACAACCTTTCAAACATTCTATCCTTTACTTCAAGTCGATCGTTATTGCGTCTATTATTTGATTATTGTTTATTCACTTAACATACACGAGCGAGTCGAATACAAACGTTGTTCTAGGAGAAAATGTGCACGAATTATCTCCTTGCTACTCTTCTTCAACAATGACGCACGCCAGGAACAATGGCCCCCCGAACCCGCATGGCGAAGACCGCGGTCTCCTAGAACAAGGGCACGACTATGATGACGACTATTTCGGCGTAGGCGACGAGGATTATAGTAGCGGAACTGCGAGCGCAGACCTAGGAAAGGCAAAGGGCAAAGGCGACAATGATAGTCAGCCCCGGACTCCCGGCCGCGTACGCTTCGATTTGACACCAGAGATCGTCCCTCCCAGAAACGGTCAAGCTTTTGGCGGATTCTCGGATCATGAGAGACGGTCCTCGGACGATGGATATTTCGATGTCGAGGAGGCGACGAGTCCGATGAGGGCGCATCGTGTGCCACTTCTGACGAACATCGAGGCACCGAGTGTAGCTCTAGCGAACTCGATGGGGGATCCGTCTGAACAAGCTGAGCATGAGATGAACCGACCCAAGTCAGGACTCAAGTCGGCCTTTATGAACATGGCGAACTCCATTATCGGTGCGGGCATCATTGGTCAACCATACGCTGTGCGCCAGGCCGGTCTTGTCGGCGGTATTCTGCTGCTAGTTGGCTTGACGGTTGTAGTCGACTGGACGATCTGTCTTATTGTCATCAACAGCAAGCTCAGTGGGACGAGTCACTTCCAAGGAACAGTTGAGCACTGCTTTGGACAGTCTGGGCTGATCGCTATCAGTATTGCGCAGTGGGTGTTTGCGTTTGGCGGAATGGTCGCATATGGTGTCATTGTTGGCGATACAATCCCTCATGTTTTGGTCGCTGTATGGCCGAATTTGGCGAATGTGCCTGTGGTAGGGCTTTTGGCAAATCGACAGGTTGCGATTGCGGTGTTTGTGATGGGAATTGGATATCCCTTAACGCTGTATCGGGATATTTCAAAGGTGAGAATTACAATGGACAGTTGGTTGTCACGATGGAGAATGAACTAACGAATCATATGTAGCTGGCCAAAGCGAGTACGTTTGCGCTTGTTGGTATGCTGGTTATTGTCTTGACCGTACTCATTCAAGGCGTCATGACACCTGCGGCGGAACGAGGCTCCTTCGACTCCTCGCTTCTTCTTTTCAATGGAGGCTTCTTCCAAGCTATTGGCGTTATTTCCTTCGGTAAGATACCTACCATCGAGCCCTCTAACCTCCTGAACGATGTTTATTAACTGAACCTTGCAGCTTTTGTGTGCCACCACAACTCACTCTTAATCTACGGGTCTCTCAAAACACCTACTATCGACAACTTTTCTCGAGTTACTCATTACTCGACTGGTGTATCGATGGTGTTTTGCCTTGTCCTTGCTCTGGGCGGTTTCCTTACTTTTGGCGACAAGACGATGGGCAATGTTCTCAACAACTTTCCCGCCGACAATACCATGGTTAACATTGCTCGTCTTTGCTTTGGCCTCAACATGCTCACCACGCTGCCCCTGGAAGCTTTTGTCTGCCGTGAAGTGATGTTGACATACTTCTTCCCTGACGAGCCCTTCAACATGAACCGGCATCTTCTCTTCAGTACAAGTATTGTTGCATCGGCTCTGGTGCTTAGTTTGGTGACTTGTGATCTCGGTGCCGTGTTTGAGCTCGTGGGAGCTACGAGTGCAGTCGCCATGGCCTATATCCTGCCTCCACTGTGCTATATCAAGTTGACGACGCGGAGTTGGCGGACATACATGGCGGGTGCGGTGGTGGTGTTTGGTATGATTGTCATGGTCATTAGTGTGATCCAGGCTGTGCAAAAGATGGTCAACAGTGAGTTCCCTTCCCCCGCGAAGACCCATTCTTCGGCCGGCACATAACGAAATATGTACTGACATTCTCTCCCAGGCAAAGATGGACCGACGCAGTGTACATAAGCTCTGAGCATTGGGGGCGTTCCTTGACTTCTTCACTTTTAATCGTATAACATTATAACATAACGGAGCATCAACAGAGATAGACCCTTACTGGGATACAAGCGTGTAAAATAGCACGCATGCCATACGCAACTGCAGGGAAGACCGCTACTGGAGAGATATATAGCATATACAAAAGGCGGATGATGATTTGGTTGGATATAAATAATATAAGTAAAACAAACTAGTTTTTTGAACTGTGCAAGGAGCTGCTGGCATGGCGTGATCTACGGCATTTGAATTATAGAAAATCTAAATTCTCCTGGCACTTTCTGTTGCATTCTTTTCTCTTGTCTCTCGTTGTATGATGAGGCTGAGCAAAGATATCTCGAGACGGACTTGATGAGCTTTCACCTACTAGCATAAACATATGACTTCCAACAATAAAGGAAACATATCTCTGGCATTCTTAATAATCCAGATCTTATCCTTCCTCCTCATCACATCATATATAAAAACTCTATACCGCCGAAGCTATTATGAGCTGTTTCTGACATGACCCTCTATTCCCCACCCATATACAACTTAACTTTCAACCTCCGCGGATACACTCTGATTACCATGTATCCCAAAACAAGATAGCATCCATACAGTGTGCCACGTTGAACTGATCTGACGTTTGCCTGTTCCTACCTTACAGTACTGTACCGCAAGTGGATCTTACACCAAAACATGTGAAGCATAATAAGAGAGGGGTGTCACACGAACGAATCGCAAGAGGGGGTAAAACAAAGCAGAAGCCCGCTATTTGCGCTTAACAGCCCCGCTTTGGGATGGATAAGAAAGAAAACATACGTAAATCTCGTGTGAGGGAAAGAATGAGTGTTGGTGGTTATATATTAGGTTGGATTTCCCCCCTCTTTCTGTGCCTCTGTCAAACTTCACTTCTTCTATCTTATCTTTATCACCAACTCTTCACATCTATCAACCAAGATGCAGCCTCTTGTTAACCAGCACGACAACACTTGCCCCAAGTGCAGCGCCGCCATCGAGGGTGGAGGCAAGACTTGCGGCAGCTGCGGTGCTGTATGTTTGACATGTCTCTCTATCACTGCCCTGTTCAATAATGCTGACCTCTTCTAGCACTGCCCCGTCTAAACTTAAACTCCACAAAGACAAAGGATCAGATTCACGACGATATGATGAGACGAGGCGAGAGTTGCTTACATTGGTGTTAGGAATGCATATATGGGAGCGTGGTTGGGGTTTGGGTGGACGTCGTGATGAGGCCGCTCTTTGATAGCGTCACACTTTTTTTTTGGGCGGTTGATATTGAGTTTGGGTTTACCTATCGATGCATTGGGTGGTATTATGAAGCAGAGAACACACTCGCTCATTGCTCTATCTCAATAAACTGAAGAAACAAGACTGATACTCACCTCTATCTCTGACCTGTGCTATCATGAAATGACATAGCCTCGCTGATGTGCCTAATTATACTAGAGTTGCCTTGGCTTTCCAATAACACCAACCACATGAGCAGTTCATAACCAGGAACCCCCCATCTTTGGTGATTGACGGGATTACATCACCCGTATCACTCAAGCCAGAATAGGCTCAGCGTAGATCAGAGGGTCTAGCATGGAATGGGGGCCACATGACTAGACACTGGCACGTGGACAAGAAAGTTGTCTGTGATAAGACCAGTCAAGATACGTATATCGAGACGGATAAGCATCTTGGTCTTCAGACGACAGCCAGTAGTCAGTCGTGTAACCTGACATGTCAATGCATACCAAGGTTCATACAGGGAAGAGGCACATTAGTCAACCACATACACACATACTCTGTACATACGATCACATTCAATCACATACCATAGCAGACAAGACAAGATATACAAAAAATCAAGAGATTAAACAGGCAGGCCCTACGCAATAGATGTCCCATCTCCATGGTCTAAGTAACGGTCTCGAGGCTTCAAGAGAAAAAACGAAAAGATTTATGGCCTGGACCGACTCGGTTCCCCCAGTCGGACCCCATATCCACACACAAGCAGACACAAACGCTCTCGCCGTAACCAGTCCACGGAGCCTCTCCTGGCCTCCTGACACTTCTCCCTAGTAGTTCCTCATCCATCAGTCTGCACTGACAGACTGGGCAGGAGAGCAAGGAACGAGAGTCACTCCTCATCCTCCTCCTCAACAGCCCCCCAACAAGAAAAAGACATCTGGCCCACCTCTCCATGCGCGACACGCACATACATAAAACAAAGGTCCCGCTCGCATGCCAGTGGTGATAATAAAAAATTTGAGGTATCTGCCGGTAATAGTAACCGCCTGTGAGATTCAGGAGGTCCAAGAAACCATGAGCTCCGCCGACAAGAAAACCATCAATCCAGCGAGAAAGGTCGGCGCGTAGGCCGATGGACCAGACATGAGCGAGACGATATCAAACTCCAGATTCCGAGAAAACCGATGCATGCCGACAGTCTTCGCCTTCTTGGCTACCATAACCCGTATCATCCGAACTACCGGGGCCAAGTTGAGGTTGAACTATAACGACAAAGGATTACAACGCAGGGTCATACCACGACACGTGTACGTGGACTGCGCTTAGAGGGCTTCCGTGATGTCCTTTACAGAACAAGGCACTTCTTGTGCGACTTGCCACGGGTGCTGCGCGACAACAGGGCGGCGCGGGTGGCATGCTCGAACACCTCGCGGACACCCTCGTTAGTCTTGGCTGAGCACTCAAGGTACTTGTAGGCAGCGATCTTCTTGCGGACCTCCTCACCCTATTAATAATTGTTAGCATGTTTCAAGATGACGTGCAGCGAGCTGGCCAATCAAGCTTCGGGAACTTGAATGGGCGCTTTGTTGAGGAAGGGAATCGTACCTCCTCGGGGGAGACAGGCTTCTGGCTGGTCTTTCGGAGCTCCTCGATGGTCTTCTGGTCGTACCGCAAATCCTTCTTGCAGCCAACGAGAATGATGGGGAGACCCTGGCAGAAGTGCAGAACCTCAGAGATCCACTGTAAAACAGCACGTGTCAGCAAAACCGTACCGATGGCATCTGGTAGCCAGAATTCTGGCAGTGGAGGGTGAACAAACCTTCTCCTGGACGTTGTCGAGAGAGTCGGGAGAGTCAACAGCGAAGCAGATCAGGATAACGTGGGAGTCGGGGTAGGACAGGGGTCGAAGACGGTCGTAATCCTCCTGACCAGCAGTATCCCATAGGGCGAGCTCGACGTGCTTGCCATCAACCTCGACATCGGCGACGTAGTTCTCGAAAACGGTGGGGACGTAGACCTGGGGCAGAATTGTCAGCAAGGGGCTTGTTGCCGATGATGCTTGGGCAAGATAAGGAAGTTTATCTAGCCGCGTAGCAACGAGTGCGATAGGGCGAAAGGCTTCGACGTTGGAAAGTCAATTCTTACCTCGGGGAAAGTGCCCTTGGAGAAAACACTGCAGAATCAGTTAGCATCGAGTTGATGGCTTGGTTTAAAGTAGTGATGGCGATGAATAATCATCATAGTGATGGCAACAGGTGAGGTCAAGCAAGGGGCATGTGCATCTATCACGGCGATGGAGCTGATTGCGTCAAACGATGCGAATGGCTGGACAGAAAAAGAGGCCAGAAGTAACTATCGGATCGCTTTCGAGCTGCAGACTCCATCTGGTTGAGGCAAATACTGATGCCGACGCGGCGATAGACATTAACGGTGATAGGGCGATGGGGAGATTGAGGTTGACTTTGACTTTGACTTTGGTGTCGTGTCGTGTCGTGTTGAGAAGAGAGAAGGCCAACTCACATCAACAAACAGGTTTTACCACAAGCACCATCGCCGACAATGACGAGCTTTCGGCGGATCTCAGCCATGGTTATTGATTAGATGTGTATGTTTGGGTAAAGAAGTAGAAAGAAATGGACGAAGTTGCTGGCGTTGAGTTGCGAGCTTGAGCTTGATTGAGCTTGGGAGATAGATGGTGCAGGTTGTGAGTTTCGCGGAGAGCGGCGGCTGCGGGTCGATGGGGATGGGAAATGGATGGATAGAGAAAGAGGAGAGTTAAGTTGGGTCTGGGTCTGGGAGAGCACTGTCAGAAGAAGGGAAGGGGCCTTGGTTGGTTTTTTGGGTGAAATAGGCTTGGGCTTGGTTTTTTTCTCTCGCCAGGACTGCCTGAGGTGCTGCTGGAGTGACCGCCAGGACAGGACAGGACAGGACTGGGCAAAGCAAGCACAGGACAACAGGCAGCCAGGGCAGTTCAAAGGACCAGAGGTACATATGAATAGCTGGTCAAGATTGCTGAAGGCCAGGTACCAAGTGTCAGTATCAAAGGTGTTGATGCCGGCGGGTGCTGGGGGTTGGTTGTGCAGGGTTGCTGAGGACAAGCAAGGCGGCGTTTGCAAGTTGCACTGTGTTTTGATAGCGTATCTAGCAGACAATGGCAGCTGAAAATAAGTTTGGCCTTCGAACCAGGACCAAGTCCAGAAGATTGATTCACTTGATTTTTATCTTGCGTCTAGGCACCTAGTGTTGGGTAGCTTGTCTCGTCCATAACTCTTTGTCGTAAATCACTTCACCAAACCACAGACAAGTCGAAGCAACGAAAGCTACCTCTTATCGTCTGCACTGATAAGCCTCCTGACTATCCTTCCAACTTCAAACCAGGGATTAACAAGGCTGGAAGTGAGCGAGCTTTGTTGTTTCCCTCTGTTGCTGGGGCTGCGAGCTGCTGGGGCCTGGACTGGGCTCTTTGATGATGATGTTTTCCCCTGGACTGGGCTGGGCTCAAAAAAGAAACGCTCACTTGACTCAGGTACCCTTTCACCGCAATTACCACATAAACGGTACTTGGGTCCCATTACGCGGAAAGGTAAAAAGGTCCATCCTGTCCTGAGGCAGCCAACGGCGTGGCCCTGGCTTCGGCTGATGGGTGGCAACAACCGCTAACACCGTCTCCTTTTCAGTGAGTAATTAGTGGAGTCGTTACACAGTGCGAAAGATTCCAAGTAGGCGGTGCGTCGCAAGTCTCCCTCTGCTAGAATGAACTGCCCCAGTTTATCTTACCGAGAGTGCTTCCGCTAAACTTTCAGTGGCAGATTGCTTGTTCATGGCGTCTGAGGTGCAGTGCAGATGCAGATGCGCGGGAGGCCCGTTATTTGTTAAGTTGGCTGCTTTTATGCAGTGGTTGTGCTGTTGCATATGTCGTTGACCATTTACGTGAGCCTGAAACAGAGAACGCCAGTGATAATGATGACGAGATGAGATAAGAGCCTGCTTAATGAAATAGTAAATAACATTGGACGGCAGAAGATATCATGGGCCGGGGTAACGGCGCTGGCCGTTGTCAAGCCGGTTATTTAGTTTGATTGGGGACTGATGGCGATGGACATCAATGAGATGCATGCTGTCATTCTTCACAAAGGTACCTCCGTACATTCTCTCTCTGACTCTTTCCCGGTCACTCAGCCATCCCGTATATCTTCTTCCGAGAGCTCATCATCATCACCACCCAACGGCATCATCATTCACAGCCATCGGTCTGACGTGCACATCGGTCCTTGACCAAGCAGAGTCCTGCTGCGGTGTTGGCTCTAACGTTAACTTAGTTCGTTTGGTCCTTCACTATCATCCCATCCAGACACGATGGAACACTTTAGGCTCCATAGCTCCCGGGGCTGAAACCGTGGCTCGGTTTGTGTCATTTGAGTACGACGAGCCTAATCAATCAGCCACCAGCCTCAGAACCCCGTGATTGAATTGACTTCTCTCGGTTGGCATTGAACGAGAATTTGATCTTGAGGGAATGTTGCGTAGTAGATTTGGCTTTAAGAGATTTGTAAACGGGATCTGCTGATTGTCACCAACGCTGTTGATCTTGTTTTGATAGCATGAATGAATATACTGCGGATACGTAGCACTCAGTCTGTGCCAGGTGTTTGATATTGAGGACCCTGATCTCCGGTTGGTTTCTACCAGTATGTGGACAATCTCATTTCTCCTTTGATTACTCCATAGAATACTTTGAACGTGCTTTCTCACCATAGGTTTCTATGCGTCTCAGCATATCTTCATATGATAATCTACTCAAAGTAAAGTGAAGCTGGCACAAGCTTCTGACCCCTGGTCCGTCATGCAATGCGCCCTGTGCCATCCCGCCTCCGCTTGCCCAAGCCAAAACCTACGCCGCGTCCAGTTAGACCTTACAGAGGGAGAAAAGTCCTACGCTGCCCCAAAAATATAGGACTTTGATCCAACCTCTTGCCCTGATCGCCTAACCTCAAAGACCCTGATTAACAGGCCGTCCACGCATCACGAAGGATGCGGCATGGTCATTTTAGTGAATCTATGTTTCGTGATATTGAGATTCCTGACCGCCAAACACGTGTTGTTACAGTAGACCACCTTTATTAAAGGCGTCTTAAATGAGAATGTAACCCTGGCTTCTTGATGATCATATCTATGGAGTACTTAACTATGAATGTGAAATTGTATTATATCTGATGAGACTCACGAAAGTGATGTTGAATGATAGGCCACTCTTTAACTTGGATTCCACGTACAAATGTGAACTATGGGGTATGTACATGTTGTTTCATTGTACTTATGTGGTTGTTTTTCGACCACATCATGCCATGTGACGTGAAAAAGGAGGACTGTCAGTTGATACGAGACAAGCCTTACGAACGAATGCCAAGTTAGTTGAAACCCAATTTGAAAGAACAAGCAATCCGTCACGCAATATCTAATTCCAGATGCAAAGACGGTTCTTCTCCAGTCTGATTCCTACTGGACACTGTTCACAAAAATGGCTCAGCATTAGCCTACTTCAAAATATGTAAAGCAAGCCAAGCCAGAACCTAGCTATCAGAAAAGTTCCTAGCAAAATGTCATATTTCTCACGATCTATAGCATGGAGCTATCATGAGCATAGTGCAAAAGACAGTGTCAATAACATATCCGCACCTACACTACTGCGGCTAATTCCGTTGGAGATCGAGAATTTCCAGCTCAACCATCCCACTCCACAATCGAATTATCGTCACGCCCAAGCGATAACCTGGCGCCAACAGCTTCAATTCGCTCAATGAGCTGTTAGAGTCTGCGAATAATCTCGATAAACCCACGCAGCTCTTTTCCCGCCATGCAGAAGCTCGCCAAGCGGGTCGCCCAGGCCCAGCGCCAGGCCGGCAAACGAGCCCAAAAGGCCGCCAAAACCGAGGAGATCAACTACAAACTTCGAAACCGACAGGCTATCCGAGCAGCTGTCTCTGAGGTCCGACAGAATCTCCAGGATGCGCGCCGTGCGAGAAAGGAAGATTGGGAGATGGGTCCTATTGCCCCCAAGCGGGATCTAGGTTTCAATGGTTATGGCATGTTTGCTGAGGGTGTTCGAACGGATTGGTCCAACTATGGTCTCTTCACACCGCGGCCTGAGGTTTTGGCCAAAAGATGTGCTTGGGCAGGTACTTTGAAGCAGCTTAACCTTGCTGTTTCAGACCGTGTGGTTATCATGGATGGACCAGACAAGGGCAAGATTGATCGCATCAAGTCGATCAATATTCAGACAGGACATGTCACTCTCGAGAACCGTCACCGGGTAAGAAGAATGGCTTCATGACACTTTTACAAGAACTAACAAATCCCAGGCTATCTCGAATGGCATGTTTGGAAACGATGCCCGCTCTCAGCCCATGCCCCTCTCGATCGGTTCTATCCGCCTCGTTTATCCTATCACCAACCCCGAAACCGGAGTAACAAGAGACGTCATTATTAACGAGCTCAAGGCCATTCCTCCGAACATGAAGTCCCCCAACATGACATTGGACCGATGGGAGCACGGAAACAAGTGGGATCGAATTGTCCCTGGAATCAATGTTGTCATCCCCTGGCCCGAGGTCGAGGTTCCTGAATTTGAGACATTCAACGGTGATTCGATCCGCGAGAAAGTCGAGGAACGATCATTTTACTACAATCTAATCAACCCTCCCATGCCCGAGACCGTCATCGACGAGTTGCGAAACAAGTTCTCCAAGTTCCGAACACGCCACGAGCAGTGGTATGTGGAGCAGAAGGAGATCGAGGCAGCAGAGAAGCTGGCCCGCCAAGAGTCTATCAAGTCTATGCAGACTCCTTTGCAAGAGTATCACGAACTTCAGCGCGAGAAGCGTGCTGCCGAGGGAGAGCCCGAACTCAGCGAGGAGATGCTGGAGAAGCTTGGTTCTATTATTGCTCAAAGGAAAGAGGATGCTCTCAAGAAGGCTGGTGTGTCAGAGGTGGCGGCTGCAGATGCTTTGATACCCCCTTCAACAACAACGCCTCCAGCTCAATGAATGAAATAAAAAGATGGGAGTTGGAGAGTTGGATAGTGGAGAGTGTACCGGGAGCGGTACCAATAACGTG
This sequence comes from Fusarium anguioides, assembly GCA_012977745.1. Classification (NCBI taxonomy): domain Eukaryota; kingdom Fungi; phylum Ascomycota; class Sordariomycetes; order Hypocreales; family Nectriaceae; genus Fusarium; species Fusarium anguioides. The sequence goes on along the minus strand of JAALXK010000290.1, from coordinate 69,625 downwards.
TAATTATATCTGTGCAACAATGTACATCATGAGGCGTAAAATAGACGCATGGCCCTGTCTCTTCATCAAACTGATGCCTGATTTAATGGTGTATCTGTCAAGCGGTGTAGTAGTTCTGACCCCCACGAAGGATAAGACAGCCCTTTTGTGATCATTAGGTACTCTTTGTTTCAAGACTTCAGAACCGAGAGCCAATTGGGTATCTCCAAATGAATGCTGGAATGGGCGCTTGCCAGTGGTGGCATCCATATATCGAGATTTAGAGATGGGTAGGATGTTACAGTCTTGTCATTACACGGTATAAGAAAGTCTTTCGAACGAAGTTATTAATAGTAAGACATGCATCTACTAAACAAGAATCTTTCCAGTTATACAAAGCTACCCCGTGAAGTCTTGCTATGACCAGCTTCAAGTCTCCTATAGCTTAGAATCTTTCGGCCCCGAATAACCGGCTCCATTTCCAGGTGCCTTATTGTCACCAGCCAAGGCCCTCATCATGAGGCGATCCTGAAGGGAAGAAGTGTCGTGAATAAAGCAATCTAACATGGATGAATCCTTTTCGTTTCTGAGAAGTTAGTGCTGTTGTTCCAAGATATAAGGAAGTGTGTGTATCCTACTGTGTGATAGTGTCAGCCGTGGTAACGGTGTAAGTCTGAGTCGAGTCGGACGGCATCATGAAAATGAGGTGTGACAAGTGTATTCAATGAGTTTGCAGAGTCTCTTGATGATTCGAGTTAAGGAGCGTGGTATATGGTTTGCAAGTACAATGATAACAGGAAGCCGCTCGCGAAGTTCTTCTACATTGGAAGATCTAAGAATCATGGGACATGTCTCGAGAGAGCCATGGTTAGATCTAAATGAGAACCTCAATCAATAAGGACATTCTGATGATTTATACGGATACAAAAGGATACCTGAGGATCACAATCCTCGAGTTACATCTTGATGAGCCAAGATATTCACGACAGCCTCAACACCATCAACCACTCCAGGCAAAGAAACGCCCGCATTTCCAAACACAGCCCGGCTATACCGGTGATCCAAGTTTGAACAGGTGCACATTGCGAAATAAAACGAGATAAGACTAGAAAACTCGGTCTGCTGCCACAGCCGAACAAGCGGTCTCTGTCCGCGTTGAAGATATTTGACATATGCAGAGTATGTAGTGGTGCATAGACTAACCAGGAACCTGATTTGAGTAGCCATGTTAGGATTTCGTGGAACCTTCCTTTCTGCTGTACACCCTTATTGAGTAACAGGACAGGAACAGAACCAACAGAACCAACACATAGGCCAATAATACCAGCCCACCATCTTCAACTGCACTTTCGCTTTTGGCCTATTGCAGGTTTCAGAGAGGCGGTGAGCTGAATTGAAACAATTATACGGAGGTTTCCGTGGCAGTGATAAATTAACTGCTGGTTAAGAGGTTACATCCATATGGGCCAGTGCCTCATCTGGAGTCTGCAGCGATCTGACGATGCAAGACTCGATTCTGCATGATGTGCATCGTTGTCGCTTATTTGACAGCTGGTCCTTGATTTCGGTCTGAAGCGAGAAGAGAGAACAGACGTATCATTTTGATGAGGCTCTTCGAGAAGCAGCTCAGCCTTGTGGATAGTCTCGGCCTTGACTGAGGCCACCCATTCCCCAAATCATTCCCCAAATTCATGGCGGTGAGCACTGAGAAACCAAAGACACTGACGCAACGATGATAACAAAAGCGCCTTTGGGCGATGAATATTCAGGCTTGATAATCCGGGCGTTAACTTGAGCTCATCCCCATTTGCTTTCCTTCTCTTACTCTATCCATATGCGGGTTGCTGACACTTGGGTTGCATGTGGCTATGTCTCAGTATTCCGGAGATCATCGAAAATGGAGGAGAATTTCCGACTCGCTCGATCAACGATACGCTGATGATCACTGCAGTCATGCCCCTTTTCCGTTCAGAGTATGGTGTATCCTCCATCCAGATCGTAGCCACGTGGTGAAGGGTTAGACTGTATTCTTGGTTGTAGATAAAGACAAGTACAGCCTTGTGAATGTGCCTGAGAAGAAGTCTGAGCATGTAAGCTGCATATGCAGAATTTTGGAATATGACAGAAACCCATGGCTATCAATATTCCAAGTGTCAAGGCGCAGATATCCTAGTCTTGTGCTGGCATAGTCCCGCTGATCTTCCTGGTGAACCCAAGGCGACAAGCTTGGAACCATTTCCTCTGCACTCAATATCAACACCCACCAGCTCTGCGAAGAATCCGATGCTCGTGATGTGTTGACTCTCCAGGTCTTAAATATCTACTGGAGTGCAGCAAGGACAGAAGGCAAAAAATGAAGGTATGGAGACGTAACTCTGGAATATTTGTTTCAGACCAAGTTTCATGAAGAAAAGTAGTGGTTTTAGTGTCGACTCTGAGAGGCAACTAGGTCATTCCCATTGAAATGTACAAGAAAGATGCTAAAAGAAAACACCTTGAGAAGACTACTAATACAATAGAAAGGAAGCCTGAAACTTTTAGAAAACTCCAATAAGGAAAATCAAAGATGCAAAGCCTTCCAAACCCAACAAAAGATCGTGCGTTATGTGATGACGGGGTAGATGACCACACCTTCAGAGTTTGCTCTTGTCTTCGGTAGAGTCACTCTGTTCTAAGTTAAGTGTAGACACATCCACAAGTGAAACAGCTGGGCCCTTTACGTCAGGGCCTTGGAATAAGTGATCTTGGACAGAAGATATGTCATAGATGAACTTGTTGAGAATATAGGCATCATCAGACGACCTAGTTACCGCACGTTAGCTTGCAACTGAACGACTACTCCATTGTCTCTTACCCTTTCTGGCCCCTGGCTGAAATTGTGTGTGTGGGAAGTTCCTTTGAAGGCATGTCTCCAACAGTTGGATTGTGTTTGCTAAGAAGAGATAGTGGGCAGTGACAGTTGAGATGTAGTGGGTGCAGAGCTCTGGTGTAAAACTGAGAGGTCGAGGAGAAACTGAGGCGATAAGGATCCCAAAACGAATTACAGAAATACGTTCAAATGTAAATAAGTGATAGGGGGAGCGGTTACAGTATGCCGGACGAAGAAAAAAGGCTGGCATTTATAGCCCTGGAGTCGGTGCTCCAAACCCCAAGTCGGCTCCAGGTCAGCTTGGCTAACTTAGTTTGAACATCAAAGCCCCGGAGCTAGCGGAGAAGAACTCCGTGATGTGATTATAGTAAACGCAACACGGGCGCTTAGAATGGCGACGAACCAATGGTCTCCGACAATCCGGCCCCGAGGTGTGGGTACATACACACTTCCGTGTGATTCGGGAAAAGCGGGGCTTCCGGATAGCCTCCGGTCAAGATCCCGGTGCGTGGTTTTCTGAACCTGTGGTCTTGCGCCAAGGGGATAGTGGAAAAGGAAGGTCTTGTAAGATCAGGGAGATGATGGAGGGAGAAATATGTTTGTCATTCTTGAGCTTACGCACTGCTTAAAAGGGCCGGCATCTATCGGATGTAGGTTCGTGTTCTACATATGCCCTAGAGTTAATGGTGAGGAGCAGAGGCTACCATGTAGAAGAATATGAAGTTTAACTATGACTAGTAATACATAAAAGAAAATTCGAGAGTCTGGTCGCTCCTGATGAAAACTGGGCAACCACCAAATTGTCCAACCCCTATAATCGCCATTTCAACACGTACACTGCGAATGGAGAAGCTCAAATTCGACTCTTGAGGGGAGGAACTCCTTTATTCAAGAGATCAAGGCCTTCTATATCGCCATTCTTATAGTTTGAGCCACCAAAACCCTTAGAATTTCGATTCGTTGATTCTGTGACAGTCGTGGTGGCCATAGCCTCGTGGAGGAGTTTCTCCTGAACGGAAGTAGTATCATATATGTACCGCGTTAGCATAAAGGCACAAGGCTCAGTACTATGAAATGTTAGTTTAAGAGGTCAGAAAGGTGATTTTGACTAACAGCTTCTTGTTGTTTGCTGTGTTGGCCTGAGGTGGTTCATCAGAAGCCATGGCCGAAATTCACCGATGTGATGATCTAGTTGTAGACAGCCAGGCACTTAGAGTGATATAGACAGAGAAAGCTTTTTCACAAGAGGAATAAATGTCCTCCCACGTCTCAAAGCCCAAAATGGCGAGTAGTGAACGAGCTAAAAGCTTCAAGAAAATGATCTGTGTCGTAGTATTAGCAGCAACGAGAATAATTCAGGCTCTACCTCCCCGCTATATATGTTCTCTATCATTCAAGGAGCAAATTTTCTTGCCCTGATCTTTGTCACATGTCGCTCAAGCTAGTCAGAGGAGGTTGATGAGCAGATGAGACACCTGCTAGATGCAAGATTGCAATGCGAAGATTATCTGACTGCGAGGAACCTAGTTAGAGCTGTCATATTTTCTTCTTCGATCAAGAACGGCTATAATGTGAGATTAGAGTCGGTCAAAAGGGATCAAAGTGATCCATGCTACCGCATATGGACTCGGTGAAGGAGGAAAGAGACGAGAGGCTGAATGGGTGTGATCGTGCCAGGTTTGAGATCAACAGGTTAAATTGCTGGGGGCGGCTGAAGGTGTATTGTACCTGGTTGATGTTGACCGCCTGCAATTGGGCATGTGTATAGCTTACTGTACGTGCCATCTGAGACAGGTTGCTCCGTACGGAGTATGGATGTTCTAAGAATCGTACGATACATTGTTGGGAGACAATTATTGGCTTCAAGGTCCAGGAAATGAAGCAACTGCCGAGCAATAATGAGGCTAGTGGGATCTAGGATCTGGATCCAAAATCGAGAAGGGGTGCATATGCGGCCATTGAACCGTCCAGGTTACACATCAGAACACGGATTCGATCCATTTGACATGAATCAAAGGATGACCCAAGCTGATTGATACTTTGTTTTGACTCCCTTGACCAATCACCCACTCCCTCGATGCTGAACCGCCACTGTATGAGCTCGGTTCATCATAAATCTACTGCATAGTCGCAATGCTGTTGATCGACCAGAAATGATAAGAATATCATGTAGACCGTTTTGGTTGATTGCAAGCGCTGTGAAGGCATTAAGTGACGACTTATCATATATCATCGGGTAGTTGAAACGAGGTGAATGCTGTCATCTCAGCTTAAACATAAACACCCAAATCGACGCTGAACACGTATGTAGGTTCGGCTGCAGCCATTACTTTAGTTTGGGGTGGTAAATCTTGATCGCGCACTTGATGTAATGATATGATAACTGACAGAAGCAACATGGCCCCCTTTCCTATGCAGAATGAGACCATTATGAGGACACAGATAAAATTCTTCTGCATGAGTTGGTTTAAAGTGACAGTGTAACCGATCATTGCAGCAGGTGAAATTGCTGAATCTCAATATGCACCTCGACGCATGTGGTTATCAAAGGACCAACTCAAGTACCCAAGTCACAATACGTTGTAGTTGGATATAGAAACGGCAATGTAATCTCTCAATACTTGTTGTGGCTTGGCTTGGCGCTGTCGGCATATCGCAGACCCATACATAATGGATACTCGATAGGTTCGGGTCTCGATCCGTTCGATTACCGGACTAAAAGGTAGTGTACCGTTTCGTTTCTTTTTATGCTGGGGAAGCCCGCATTTTCTATTATTGATATGGGATGAAATAAAGTTTGAAGTGGTGTTCGCGTAGGACTCCAAGGTGAGTTGCCTTACCTGAGGACAACAGCTGATGTTGAAAATACAACGCAGAGAAAAAGAAACGAAAAAGAGAGAAGATTCAAGCCGCATTCGTGCCCAAGATAATTATCCTAGTCGAAAAAAAGACCGAAATATTTCATCATTGTTCCACAGCCAAAATGAAAGTGTTGTGAACTGGCAGCTGATACTTGCTACCTACATTAGGTAGTGTTGGCTACTTGATGAGGCAATGACTGAATCTACATGCAGTACCTTATACCAAGAGAACAACTTAAGCAGCAGGGGACTGACTATACGGAGCACAAAGACATATGATAGTCCGTATAAGTCAACTCAAGTCCCACTTTTCCCGGCGGCGAGCGGGTGAGCCGCCGGCCGCCGGAGGGTTTCCAAGGTCCACCACATTAATTACCCCTCCCCCACGTCAGTCCGGACTGGAGCTTCAAACTGATAAGGGCAACCATTACAATTCCATCTCTTATCGAAAAAGCTTCCCCTCTTCATCTTGAGACAAAAGTTCACTCAAGCTAGCTCATCGAGAATCCCTTAATCATGTCGCACTCTCACGACGGCCACTCCCATTCTCATGATGGCTTCAATGCTGTTGAGCATGGCCATTCCCATGAGATCCTCGATGGCCCTGGAAGCTTCCTTGGTCGTGAGATGCCAATTGTAGAAGGTAGAGAATGGTCTGAGAGAGCTTTCACCATCGGAATTGGAGGGTAAGACTATCACTTTCTTGTCAAGATTAAGCTAACAAAAGCAGTCCCGTTGGTTCCGGAAAGACTGCCCTTATGCTGGCCCTCTCCCTCGCTCTTCGAAAGGAGTACTCTCTCGCCGCCGTTACAAACGATATCTTCACTCGCGAAGACGCAGAGTTCCTCACCCGAAACAAAGCTCTCCCACCTCCTCGCATTCGCGCCATTGAGACCGGCGGTTGCCCTCACGCTGCTGTTCGTGAGGATATTTCTCAGAACCTTGCTGCGTTGGAAGACCTGCACCGAGAGTTCAATACCGATTTGCTTCTCATTGAATCTGGAGGCGATAACCTCGCTGCCAACTATAGTCGCGAATTGGCCGATTTTATCATTTATGTTATCGATGTTAGTGGTGGCGACAAGATCCCTAGGAAGGGTGGCCCCGGTATTACACAGAGTGATCTTTTGGTAGTGAACAAGACCGATCTGGCCGAGATTGTAGGCGCAGACCTGGGCGTTATGGAGCGAGATGCTAGAAAGATGCGAGAGGGGGGACCGACAGTCTTTGCGCAAGTGAAGAAGGACGTCGGCGTGGATCACATCGTCAACTTGATCAAGAGCGCATGGAAGGCCAGTGGCGCTGAGGAGGAGAGACGAAGTAAAGGAGGCCCCAGGCCGACAGAGGGATTGGAGCAGCTGGAATAAGCATTCACATATATCAGAAAATTTATGGTGTTATTGGAAATAGTCATGTAAGAGGAAAAGCAAAAAACGCCGAACTTTTGATCTAGAGGTATACTGGGTGTCATATCTATGCCTGGTCATCCATCATCATATCGCCGTCCGCCTGCATCGTGCTTGGCTGAATCTCCAACAAAGGGCCCTCCACAGGAGCAGCATGTCGAGGCCACACCCGCTTGTACAAACTGACGCCGATAGAGTCTTGAGGGTTGATGCGCCCATCGAAAGTAGCCTTGAGGTAACCGTGTGTACCGAGAGGCTCCTTGATGAAACCACTGCGGCCTCGCTTTGTCCAGAGCGGTAGAGCCTTGAACCACTCGACATCTTCTCGGTTGAAAAACATGTATCGGATGGTGACGATCTTCTTGTGGATGTGGTAGGGGTGGCCAGTGAGGATAATGCGCTTGGCGATGACGCGAGATGTTGAAGGGGGGAGGGCTGTTCCTGTACCGATGAGTGACAGGCCAATGTGAGGACCATCCTCCTTCTCAACCTCCTCAGCGGTAGTTCGCTTGAAGAACAACACGGGCACAGCACCCCATGTTAGAGGACCCATGAAGGTTGCGATAGCCGATTGTCCGGGGTGGAGGAATCGGCAGTACTTGTGGACGTCGTTTGGTGTTTGTCCAGGCTGGGAGAAGAGAGGCTTGATCACCATTCGGCGAGGTCCGCATTGGACGATGAGCTCCTCCTTAGCCTTGATAGACTTGGTGAAATCAGAGCTGAGGTTGAAAAGGTAGTTGACCGCTGTCTTCTTGTTCTCGTGTCGTAGAAGAGAGAAGAGAGCGACAGGCTTCTTGGAGTCGTAGGTCTTCTCCTGAATAGGTGAGACGCCCTTGATGTGGATGTGAACGCGGGTTCCAGGCTCAACACCACCGACCAAAGCCTCGCGAGTTGCTAGTGATTTTGAGGAGTTGTAGTTTGGAACTTGGAGAAGACGTCTCCACTCCTCAGGCTCATGTGCGCGGTCCTCATCCTCTTGCCACACACTGGTTCGCAGACTCTTGAGACCACGATATCTGGAGAGACGCTCACGGGCCAAAACATTGGGGGGCAACTCAATCTCATCGGGGAACTCCATATCATCCTCAACCTCATTTCGCTTTGCGGCACGATATTGCTCGAGCTGCTTGGCATCTTCCTCCTCATCTGGCTCAATCATCATCTCTGATTGAGGGTACTCTGAGGGAGCACCTTCGGTACCTGGGGCAGGGGCATAACCCTCAAGACCATCCTCAGGACGGGCCTCTTCCTCACCAGCCTCATCCTTCATCTCGAAATCCTCCATATCGGACTCTGAGTCAGAGACATCCTCTAAGTACCAGGCTGACTGGTAGTTGGATGTACCCTTGGGCACTCGCTTCTTGATCTTTCTCGCCTCAGCCTCCTCATCTGAGAAGTAGTGGTGATCATCCAGAAGAACACCCTTCTTCTCAGTGGCATCGGTGGCCATCTCCTCATCAGCGTCCATCATGATCTCCTCGGGGGCCAGTTCTACCAAATCATCACGGTCCTCGGTGGGTTCTTCCAGAAGCTTGCCAGCCTCTTCGGGATCAACGGTCATCTCCTCTCCCTTCTTCTTGACCTGCTTAGGTAGAGGGGCAGCCTCGATCTTCTCAATCTGGAAAGTTCCCCAGTCGCCAACCTGGATAAGACGGTCGGCCTTAAGGCCCTTGCCACGAACAACACCAGTAATAATTGTTGAGTCGGACTCTGAGGAGGCAAACTTGATATCCTCGGCAAGCATCCAGCTTCTGTCGTCTCTCCATCGGATGCCCTTTGGTGTTGTGCTGCATAGTGATCGCATGAGGTTGGCACATTCTTGCCGGTTCTCGAGGCTGTAGAGCTTCTCTTGTTCGGGGTGGAAATGGGTGATGAAAGATCTGAGGGATCCCAAAACGCCCTGTCGTGCCTTAGCAGGCTCAACCTTGTCAAGGCCCTCAACAATAGTGAAGAGGGTGGACATGCCCTGGCTCTCGACACTGCGCAGGATCAACTCTCCAAGTTCATCGACCTCGACGCTGGCTGACAGGACAACAATGACGAAATCGGCAACTCGGGCAGCATCCAAGCATGCGTTGAGGTCTCTCTCAATAGGGATGTACTGGAGTTTTTGCTTGAATCGGTCGACGTTAACTCGGTAGTTGCCACTCTCGGTGTTGTCTTCGACATCGACGCTGCTGTTGAGTTGCTTGATCGCAGCGTTCAGATCGGTTCCGGCGCACAGGGGAATAACGGCGATATGTCGAGGAGCGCCATCCTTTCCAGCGAAAACAGAGGTTTCCTTAACATGCTCCTTGTGCTTGTTCAATCGGGCCTGCTTGGCCTGGTTACGTCGGTCAAATTTGGACATGACTTGTTGGTGAGGAGTTTTTCGGTTGCCCTTTTCGTCGGGAACTCGGCCTATTTCAATGTCAGATTTGAAGATGGAATCAAATTCTAGTGAAAAATCATACCCTTGGCACGGTCTCTCAACTCATGCTTAGAAGCAGCTCTTGACTTGAAGGCCTTGTGTGTAACCTTGGTGGTTGGCCTATGATGATGAGCTACAGCGGTGGGCATCTTGCTCTCACCACCGGCTTTGAATCGAAATGGTAACGAAGCCAGATTGAGCGACAGAAAAAAATACGGATTTCCTGTGCGAATTGCAAGCAAAATGATGGCAATATCGTCGATATTCTAGGCGGTGATGGCGGGGTTAAATCCAAAATATTTTTGTGCCTATCGATAGTGGCGCATTAGAAGGTGACATAAAAAGATCTTCAGTTACGGGTTCACGGAACCTCCTAGTTAGTTTGACTATATGTACCGAAAGTCTACGATAAAGATACACTGCTGATATTCGAACTGAAGACAGAAGATCCCATCATTACTTGTTTTCCTCCTTCTCTGTGCTATTCCAGCTGATGTGATTGAGCATAACTTCAGTCCCATTATCTTCTTTCCTCTAACAATGTCCATTTATTCTGTCAGCCAAAAGTGGAACTCTTCAGCCAATAAATTCTGGACGATAAGCTGTGAATTTTTTTGTCGATAAGGAAAGTTGTATGCCAATCCATCTGCCATCTAAATCTGAGTTGCCATTTTCCAAGCGAGCGCGTTCACATTACGAAAAGATGGAGGTCGACACAGTTGCTGTACCTTCTTCAAAGAAGCGCGACAATGGCGCACTTGCTGTTCAAGGCGCCCGAACAGAACTCGCTCCTCATAAGGAACGAGAACGTGCTCGTCGAATTCGAGAAGCAAACAAAGCCTACGGTCGAGGAAAGATGGTCAACACCAAGGCCATCAAGGACAAGAAGCTCCGCAGCAACATGAAGCGCATGGAGAGCAAGTATCAAGATGCTACTCTGAAAGCTAAGGACGCCGAGATTCTGCTCGAGAACACATCTGGCTTCCTCGAGGCCGAGGACGAACTCGAACGAACATACAAGGTCCGACAAGACGAGATCACCTCTGATGTGGCTGTGGAGACTGCGCAGAAGCGATTCGAGCTTAAGCTAGACGACCTAGGACCTTACCAGTTTGATTATTCGAGGAATGGGCGGGACCTGTTGCTTGGTGGTCGAAAGGGTCATGTTGCGACGATGGATTGGCGAGAGGGCAAACTCGGCTGCGAATTGCAGCTGAACGAGACAGTCAGGGATGTTAAGTGGCTACACAACAACCAGTACTTTGCCGTTGCGCAAAGGAAGTACGTTTACATCTACGATCACAATGGCGTGGAATTGCACACTTTGAGAAAACACCAGGAGGTGTCTCATATGGAGTTTCTGCCATACCACTACCTGTTGGCGACAGTCGTGAGTACCAAACTCTCCATTCATTGTTTCATTGGCTAACAGACTCAGGGCTCTTCAGGTTTCCTCAAATACCAGGACACATCGACAGGGCAATTAGTCGCCGAAATCCCTACCCGATTAGGTCAACCCGTTTCCCTTACACAGAATCCCTGGAACGCCATTCTACATGTCGGCCACCAGAACGGAACAGTTACACTATGGTCACCCAATTCCCAAGATCCTCTTGTCAAGTTGTTAGCGCATCGAGGACCCGTACGAGATTTGGCCATTGACCGTGAAGGTCGGTACATGGTGTCAGCAGGCCAAGATCAAAAGATGGCAGTTTGGGATCTTAGAATGTTCCGTGAGGTCAACAACTACTTCACACGTCAGCCTGCTTCTTCAGTATCAATTTCTGATACAGGCTTGACGGCTGTTGGTTGGGGCACTCAGACAACTATCTGGAAGGGCCTGTTCGACAAGAACGCTCCTGTTCAAGAAAAGGTTCAGAGCCCCTACATGGCCTGGGGTGGTGAGGGCAAGCGTATCGAGCGTGTGCGCTGGTGCCCCTTCGAAGATGTTCTCGGTCTAGGTCACGATTCCGGCTTTTCTTCTATTATCGTCCCTGGCGCTGGAGAGGCCAACTACGACGCCCTGGAAGTCAACCCCTTCGAGACAGCCAAGCAGCGACAAGAGTCCGAAGTCAAGGGACTGCTCAACAAGCTGCAGCCCGATATGATTGCCTTAGACCCCAACTTCATCGGACACCTGGATCTGCGATCCGACCAGCAGCGCCGCGCAGAAAAGGATCTCGATGCCCCAGCCGCAGATATCGCCGAGGATATTCGCAAGCGAGCCAGAGGCAAGAACGGCGCCCTCAAGAAGTATCTGCGCAAGCAGCGAAAGAAGAACGTCATCGACGAGAAGAGAATGCAGGTGGACGAGATCTGGAAGGAGACACAGTCCAAGAAGGACAAGAAGCAGATCGAGGCGGAAGCGGACCTGGGACCGGCGTTGTCGAGGTTTGCCAAAAAGGAGTAATAGACTTAGTTGTACAAATGCGAATAATACCCTTTATCACAAAAACTGATTCCTTTTATATGTGCAAATGCGGGTTTGTCTATCAAAATGTCCGCTTGAATGTCTATTTGTTGTGCTTTTACATAACCCGACCCAATTCAATTCATAATCTCAGGCGTGTCGTCGTGTATTACCCCAAGCGCGCTTCTAATTTTTCCCATCGTTCGTTGTCTACAGCAGCTTAAGTCCACCAGTGACTTGGTCAACAAGACTTCTAGGCGCAGGTCCAACACCCAGCACTGTCATGCTACCCGCCTCGATCTGTGTTCGGCCAGCGTCCTGGATCGTCTCGGCGGTGATACCCAGGGAGCGTGCCTTGCGTCGGAGTTCGAGCATCTCGTCTTGGCTCTTGATTTGCACTGCGATCTTGGCCTGTCCGAGTCGTTCCCATCGCTTGAGGATCTGAGCCTGAGGGGAGTTGGCGGGGGCGCGGACGAGGTTCTTGTAGCATGCGAGGGTAGCGTGGGAGCATTGAGCAGCAATCTTGCCTGTAAATCACAACGTTAGCACGAGTTCGTAGAATTTTGAGCTTTGGTGAGCAACTTACCCTTTGTCATGCCCAGGTCTGTCCGCACGACAAGAACAAGCTTGCACTCCTCTCCATTATCTTGAATTTCCTTCTTCTCGCTATTCTTCAGACCATGTCTCTTATCGGCATCAGCGGTATTGGCCCAATTAGGGGCATGGTCAAGAACAGTATCATCTTCGTCAATATCGCTCTCGTCGCTCTCGACAGGGTCGTGCAGGTTGCGCCGGCGCTCCTCGACTAGAGAGGGCGAGATGAGGTAGCCACGGATAGTGTAGATACCGAAGCAGTAGCCAGTGATGAGGGCCACGACAGCCGTGGAGATAATGACTCCCGTCTGCTCGCCTTGATTCATTTTATTGGTGTGGGAGGTGAAGAGGGGGTTTGAGAGGTTGTGATGCTGTTTTCTGTGGTTTTGGTGATGAAACTAGGTTGGTGGTTACATCACGTGGGGCAATTATCACTTTATCTGGATCGTTTCAACATCTGGTCAAGACTCGAAACGTTTCCAATTCAATCTATAATCTGCTTTTTCTATTACAAGATTTGATTACTTACCTGATTAATCTTTCATATTTTCTCAAAATTGGTCAATATGATGACAACAATGTTCCCGGCACAGCCGCTTCGACAATACAGTCAAACCCATACAACAGAGCTTCTTTACACACCCCTCATATACTATACACATACGGATAAGATTGGCCTCATTAAGTGATCGCTCATGAGAATATGATACCGAGTCCAAAACCATCACATAACAAGAACACCTCGCTGAATGTACCCTGACTCGTCGACCAAAGGATCACATCCAAACATCTTGGAAAAGTCATTAAGACATGCACTTCGCGCCTCCATGTGACCCTTCTTCATGCTAATCCCAACCTTTGGAACAAAATTGACATATTTTTCGTGTCCGTTGATCAGCAATGGCCCTTCACCTGTGAGTAGCCCGTGGACGTAATTCATCGCAAGATCCTCGCAGTTGAAGCCTTTGTCGACATAGTCTCGGATCCGGTTCATGATGGTATCGTTGGAAGAGTAATAGTCCAAGAACGATACATGGGAGAAAGCAAGGTTGGTCAAAATCATGTTATACTCGTCCTCTCCTTTTCTGTTGGAGCAGAATGTGTACTTGTGGTATCCAAATGTATCGACGGGCGTGCATCGAGCGAGAGCGCCAACCATTCGATTTCTGCCGAACTTGCGCCATGTCTGGAAGACAAACTCGAGGTCGTTGGGATGGTAGTAGACATCATCGTCTGATAGCAGAATCGCTTGTGTCTTGTATTCTGGGTCAGGCCAGAGCTTTTCGTTGAGGCTGTTGCGTTTCGACTTTCGGAATCGGACAGGCACTCCATATTTGGATACGTAGTCATCAGGAGGGTAGTTTTCTAGATCATTCCAGACGATCACTATCTCGAGAAGCGAGGGGACCTTTTCGCTCAAGATAACGTTGAGAGTATCTTGAAGTTCCTTCGGTCGACGATATGTTTGCATAGCAATACTGGAATACAATGAATGTTAGCTTTCAACTAGCAGTCAGGGTGAAGAAAGGGGTTATCCGCGTACGTAAACTTGTCATCTACCAGGTTTGCGTATTTCTTTTGTGAGGCATCCCATATCTCTCTCGTTCCGTTGACACCCTTGCTCTGGCATGACGGATACCTCGACATATGGCTGATCACCTTTGGTATAAAGAAGCCCGCATTCGTCAACTTGGCCAGAACAATAATGAATGTAAGAGAAAAGAATACAGCAGAAGTAATCGTTAACACTCTTCGAAATGCCCGCGATCTGACAACTGCTGGCATATGAGCCTTCATCCGCTCGACTCTTGCCGCCACCTTCTTCCTAAGGGGCTTAGTCTTCTCCATGATGGAGGAGTTTGAAGGTTTCAACATTTTTGCTTGTGGCAGTTATTGAGAATATTGTCCCATGATCAAGACCTTTATAAAGGATAAGAGCTGCAAGGGGGAATACACGGGAGAGGCGTCTGGTATGTGCCAACCGGAATCTATTGGGTAAGATAACCAATTTGATTGTTGGAATCTTGTGATATGATTCGAGCTCCAAGCATTGCTTTTGCCTTGGCTCGCGTGACGAGACTCTTGGCTCGAATGCCAACCGAGAAGACAAACAATAACAAATGAAAATAGCGCATGGGCATCATGAAGTATAGGCAAAGGGAGATTTTCTTTCTTACTTTGTTTGTTACCACTTATACAGGTACATAAGATAGTGCATCCTCCCTTGCTCCAACCCCCTACCCCAAAATCAAGTCTAAATATAAAGTCTAAGTCTAACATATGAATGAGATGAAGTGCAGTTCTTGGCAATGTCTCACCTGTAAATGTACCAATGATAGGAACGAGTTGTTGCACGTAGAGACATACTAATTTAAATGGCCGTTGATGTCTTCTCAGGAGGTCTGTTGACCTACTTTTCTTGCGGCCCCCATCTGTTTTTGTACACACCATCTTGAGTCGATAGCCAGCCGGATGTCATGATACAAGCGTGACAAGGACTTGAGATGGCTGCAGGGAAGTTTAGTACGGAATTATCTGGGGTCTTAAGGAGATGCCACGGATTTTATCTGCGGTTTGTCTTCCACTAGACTCGACGGGGAAAGGACTCGGGAGATTTGATATGTCATTGATGGAGTTGCGAGTTTATCGCAACGACATGGCATGTGACTCAGTACCATTTATTCGCTGAAGGCTTCGAATAGGCCTTGGTTTTTGAGTATCGATGCAAAGGCTCGTTGAACCTTGTTACGCTCCAATAAAAACCCTTGTAATTCCACGATTAGCGGCTTGACGCCACTATCAAGCCCTCCCCTGCAAGAGATCTCCCGTCGTACTGCGTCAACTCCACAGACAACGACAAACCTTACATAACATCACGATTTGTGTCTTGGCATCATGAGCGCAAACAGAGCTCTCATAGTAGGCATCTCGGGGTGTTCCTCAAGCGGGAAAACTACCCTTGCAAGGCTACTGCGGGACATTTTCCCTCACACTTTTATTCTTCATGAGGATGATTTTTATAGGGCTGAGGATGAGTAAGCTGCCATTGGTAGACTGGTATGAGTTATATCTAACTTGTATAGGCTTCCGACCAAGAACGGTCTTCTAGACTGGGACTGTGCCGGGGCCCTTGATATCCCTGGCATGGCCGAGTCCCTCGCTTATATCCGTCAACACGCCGCCTTTCCTGTAAGTCCCATGCCCTCTCTTCAGCTAAGGCAACTTGGACTTAACTTCATCTCATAGCCTACCCTCGATTCTAAAGAAGATAAAAACTCTGTGGGCAAGTGCCCAGTCTCAGAAGCCAGCATCGCCGCTCAGCGCGCCAAGGTCGATGCTGCTCTGGCACCAGACCATCCCCTCCGCCACAATCTTCGTTTATGTCTCCTTGATGGATTTCTTCTCTACTCTCCCTCCATGTCTGCAATTAAGCCAAACCTAGACATCAAGCTTTTCTTGCGAACAACATACGAAAAAGCCAAAGCTCGAAGAGAAGCGAGAGACGGATACGTCACCCTCGAAGGCTTCTGGGCTGACCCTCCTGGCTATGTGGATAAGATTGTCTGGCCTAACTATGTTGAAGAACATTCTTGGATGTTTGAGGATGGTGACGTAGAGGGAAAGTTTAAGATGGATGTTTTGGAAAGAGAGGATATCAAGGTACAGAAAGATGTGAGTGCTGATGGAGATATTGAAAAGACATTTGAGTGGACAGTAGACGCTATTTTAGAAGAGCTTGGAAAGCAAATCTAGACAAGAAGAAGATTTCTATATAACTAGACGGCATCTTGCTATTTTAGGTCATTCTATAATGACGGCATGGTCTGCTTGTATGCGCCCTTCTTACGACGCCTCTCCTTTTTCATCTATGGTAAATCCATTTTATCAACTCCCTGATCTCTGGCCTTTTTTTCCGCTGTCAAAAGTCTTACAGCCTGTTCTGCAGCCTTAACCATGGCCTCCACTTTATTCAGAGCACCTTCTATCTCTCCCACGAGCCGTTCTCCAACTCTGACTGTGCAAAGGCATTCGGGCTCTGGGCCCTCAATGACTGTGTAGTTGTATGTCATCTTCTGATCAACGGCGAGCTTGGCGAGCTCTTCTTTGGGATGCTGAACATGAACATTCTCGCTGAGAATGCGATCCAAGTAAGGGAGAATGCCGAATTTGTGAAGAACGCCAGCACATGTTTCAATGGACCCAGAGTCAATCCAGACGGCACCAATAAGGGCTTCAAAAATATCCGAGTAGAACTTCTTTGGGCGAAGACGTGCGAGCAATGCCCAGGGGTAGTCTGTGCCCTGTCGAATTTCTGTAGCTATTTCACCTCGTAATTCCTCGAATTTGGTTTCAGTCTCCTGTATCACATGGCTCATATCTGAAGAGCTATACCGCATGAACTTCCAGAGTGGTAGTGGGGTTTCTGTAAGTTCCAAGCCGCCACCAGGCTTGATTTGGGTGTCTGTCCGCTTGAGTGAGTGCTCCATGTTGATGAAGGAAAGGAAATCTCCGTTCACCATTGCTGTCTTTATCATGTGAAGACGGCTATTGGGAATCGGTGGGCTGAACTGGAACATCCTAGTGACAATGATGTAGTCAAGAACAGCATCTCCAAGAAACTCAAGTTGTTCGTAGGATCGTTCCTGGGCACTTGTTGCATATGATCCATGAGTAACTGCCTCGATCAGAAGGGACTTCTTCTTGAATGAGTATCCAATCAATTCTTCCAAAGGCGCCATAGTAGGAGGAAGCTCAACTTCACTAGGAGTCGCGCCAAAAAGGATGTCTCTTCCTATACCTTCTTCATGCCAATTGCATTTATCACCCAAGAAGACCGACATGCACTTCAAAGCCTTTTTCATTCCTCCATCTTGGAATGAGGCCCCAATGAGTGCCTCCACCACGTCAGCGAGGTTCTTTGGTCCAATGAATCTTGATGGACGATCAACCGATTCTTCATCCAAGAACTTATCAAGATACAGAGGCCTCCACTTCTGACCAGTGAAGCTCTTGGAGAGAATGAACTTAGAGAGCCCCTTTTCTATGCAGGCTCTGTGAAGTCGTGTATTGGACACCAGTCTATCTTTGAAGTGATTCAAAAGGCCTTCTGGCCAGGAGGGGTCTATAATCTTATCAGTACGAACTTCATCATGGACACAGGATAGACTTACGTTCAGAGTAAGCCTGAACGACTGTACAAAATTTCAAAATCGAATCACCTAAAAACTCTAGCCTTTCATAGTCGACGGGCTCGCCAGCGCTTCGCGAGCTGATGGCCTCAAGTGGCAACTGCAAGTCCGAGATACCCACGGGTTCCAGCAGTGTGGAGGACAACTCTGAAGCGATTAAGTGAATCTCCAACTCATGGATGATCGAAGGAATAAGCATGCCGAACTTAACGACTCTTCTCGGAACCTTATCGACCGAGGCCCAGGATATGGGAAGAACCCAACCATATGGCTTGGAACAAGACTTCTGTCCCTGGTCATATCTCAAGGCATGAAGCAGGTCTGATCTGCGTGTCCATTGCTCAACAACCAAGTACTGTTCATCTGGTGCATCCTCGTACCCATAGAACGGATGTTGCACTTCCTGACGTAGAGGTTTTGAAGGAATTGTCCGAATGTAATGGAAAGGGGCTTTTCGGTTATCTCTTACTAGGACTCGTCGACTTGAGGCCTCTTCTTCACTCCCTTTCCATGGAATAGGACCAATGTCGTCCCGAAAGACTTCTTTGGTCTCATAAATGACTTTGATCACATGGTCACAATCTTCTACCAGCCAGCGGTGCCCGAAATTCATTGCTAACAAAGCCGATGTATGATCCGGTAGGTTCAGAGACTCTTCGTGGGAGATTACTCTTCTTCCGATACATTTGATGGACAAACTGGGTCCTTGCTCGGGGTACATTGTGATATCACGGGGTTGTTGGAGCTGGGCAGGCAACGCAATATCGAAACGAATAGGGGCGGGAAACTCATCATCGGTGAGCTCAAAAGTGTAGAGCCACTTATCACAGTCCGTCTTCCACTTCTGTGCTATCTGAATCCATGGGTTGAATAGGGGCTCGGTCGTCAAGTCCATGATGTCCTCCGTTTTCTCAGAGACAGCACTAATAGGGAGCAGATGCTCGCTGACCAGACCCTCCTCATACAAAGCGACGTATGCATGAAACGCAGCATCTTTCATGGCATTCTTCTCAGACTTCCATGTGTAAGCACTTTGAAATCTACGCAGGTGAGGTGGTAAGCCTGCTGGTAACGTCACTGTGGCCTTCAAAGTTGGACCTCCAAAGCCAGACTCATTTTTATGGAAGATGTAGTCAGGCCTGTGGCTGACATATGCCGTTCGGAAAACAACTGCGCAAAAGTGCTCCAGATGTTGTCGAGAATTCTCAAGGTCTAGTCTTGCCCCTGACTTTTTAACGATGTAATAAACGTTTTCCGTGGGCTCAGATCGTGCCAGCTCTTCAAGTCTGGCCAGTTCTCTCTGATCGTCTTCATATCTCTTCTTCATGCCCTGCTCCAGATCTTCCCAAGCGCGTGGATCCGAAGTAGAGGCCTCTAAGGCAATCATCTTGGATTCTTGCATTCGAGCTCTGCCACGACGCTGGATGAAAGACCTGAGTGTCGTAGTCTCGTCGAAACATACAACTAGGTTGCATGCAGGAACATCAATACCTTCTTCCAAAACACTGGTAGCCACAAGAAGATTGATTGCTCCTGATCTAAAATCGTCCAGAACTTGGGTGCCGCTGTTAAGATACTCGTATGCATTCTGTTTTCGACTTCCGATGCTAGATGTCCCAACCATCACACCGACACGATACCGTTCCCGGATGGCTGGATAGTCATTCAAGAGTTCGCAGAGAACATTCGCTGTTGCTCGTTCCTTGACAAATACAATGCCAACCACAGCATCACCGGCCGCAAGGAGTTCATGAATCAATCTTTGGGCTTTATGCGTGAGTTCTTCCGTGGCAGGAGGTGCATAATAGATTGAACTGATGTTGATCTTGCGCAAGTGCCCCGCAAGATATGTTCTATCTTCGTTTGACCATGCGTCGGCGAATGTGTTGGGTGAATCGTATCGGTCGAGGAATGCTCTAATTAGTTGATAGAGATATCGATCCGCCGCCCAGCCTCCGAGTTCAACGAGAATATCCTTGCTCTTGCTCCAAAGGCCTTTCATCTGGTTCTGAGAGAAAGTGTTATGCTTCCTAACCATATCCACAAGTTCGAGTCTCTTCGTTTCGTCTTTAGCGGCAAGAGTTTTTAGCTTCACAACCTGCGGGTCTTGTGCAATGTCCATCCCCAGGTACTCCGATTTCAGCTGTTTCATCAGTGCAGTGCAGGCAGGAAACTCGCTGGCATCATAGAGGGAGCGAACTAGATGCGGTCTGTTTACATGCTTGAGGAGTAGCTCCCTGTGAACAGTTGGAGTGACACAGATAGCGTCCATAGTGTTCTCCAATATCTCGATTTCCGCAATATTTGACGAGATGATCGGACTGGCCGTCAAGCCCAGAATACCAGGCACTGGGAGGCCAGCGCTCTTGTGTTCATGGTAGAAGTTCATCATGATCTTTCTCCCTGAACTATTCTTGACGCAATTGTGAACTAGAATCGGTTAGCAGCAAGCATTCCGAGATGGTTAACCACTGACCTTCGTCGAATACAATGAGAGCAAGCATATCCATCCTAACAAATGCGTGATCAAGGGCGTCGCGCAAGATGTCGAAAGTTGACACGACTATTCGAGTCCCCTCTAGAATTCGGGGCCAAACATCCGGCGTCCATGCATCGATGTTGAGTTGTCCCGTAAGCAATCTCATAGGGACCGATGGCATCTGCCTGTAAATGACATTGAACTGTTGTTCACAAAGGCTGACAGTCTTTCCTAGGAACCAGATAATCTTTCCATTATGAGTCAGTTGGCCAATAATTCGTTAATAGGGTGACGAACTTTGTCGGGTGAACACCTCTCAAGTTCAGCTTGTATACGAAGAACAGCTCTGGAGAGTTCAGTTAACATCTCGCGCCTGCACCGTCTTGAGATTAACATACACTTGAGTCTTTCCACTTCCAGTGTCCATCTAATACATGTCAGGCGAGACGACTCGAGCAACTGATTTCCACGATAACTTACTGCGACAATAACGTTCCTCTTGAGGCTTTGCTCCAGCATCTCGCGCTGGTAAGCACGAGGATTGATAATCTCTGGAGCTGGATACTCATCCTTGGATTTGTCCTCTGCATCTTGAACTTCTTCAGGGACGTGTTCGGATGGGATGATAGATACTATTTCGGTTATTTCCACTGGGGGTGTGGGTGTCTCGTCGATGGCAGGACTCTCAGGTGGACAAGAGTCTGAACTCCCAGTTTCCGGGGGCTCCCTTTGATTGATACCCATCATGTTGTTGCCATGGAAGAAACTGCAGTGACTCTGCCGGCCTCTGAGAAGTAAGTGGTGTTGGGGTATTCTTGCGCTCCAGGATGAGGCTATCTTCCTGCATGTAAACAAGTGGTCGAAAACGGAGGCACGAAGAGAGGTGTTCCGGTACCGATAGACCCTCAAGAGCATTAAGAGACGAAAGATATGATCTCAAGATAAAACACTTTGGCGAAAAGCGAATATTAGAAGGAGGGCCTGCGAGCGCCTATTCATGGCTGAGTAAAGGAATAGCCGCGGGTTGATTGCAACTGTGACTTGCAGGAGGCCCACCACCCAATGAAGTTCTCAACAAGGTATATACCTCCAGTGAATACTGTGGGAGGCCTATCTGCGGTGGTCGTTGAAGAATCCTTTTCTAGGAGGCCATCCCGGTTCCAGTTGGCGAAGGGGGCAGTGAATCACAACCAACTAGAGCCTCGTTGTTGTAGTGGGTTGTGTAGGTAGCATTTTGCTGAATAAGGGGATAATATCTCCTCAAATCGTATAAAAATCATCTCTACCGACCCAATACAACAATGGAGTAACGTCTGGATGAAAATTGATACAAGAAAACTAACAGTTATGTTCTCGCTCCTGTTCTTTAATGTTTAAGTGAAATTACTGTCTGTCGGGCTTGATTATCATTTCTAAAGCAAAATTGGCTGAGTACGATAACCTGTGACCCGTTCCAATAGATGCTCAGAAAACAAAATAGGTATAGAAAGACCAGAATTTGAACGCGGAAAACCACAGTGTGGTCCAGTTCAGATGGAAGGAAACTCGAATAACGAATTATTCTTCTTCAGGATGTCGTACTCAAGTTTTGATGTAAACCAAACCGCAAGTGATCCATCGAGACATGCCATTTTCATGTTGCATGTGGATTCGACTAAACATTACCACCCTGTACCTATCATCAACAAAGTATTAAATCCTTCAGACTTCTTCGCAACCCATAACAGCTTTTCATATATTAAAGATTAAGCTCTTCATGGATCTTCCTGTGCGGGAGGCCCCATCTGGAAAAACCATGGAGCTTTACGCAGCTGGCTTCAATGCGTGGAACCAGCTCATAATCGAGCCTTCACCAGCTGGCCAAGAGCCTGATGACCTATTCACTTTTACCAAAGTCCTGGATGTTAATAAACTTGGTCGAATTGTTTCCGACATGACTTATACCGCAGGTATGTTCCGTGATTCTTTTGTTCTTGACTCGTCTTCTGATGTTCTGTGTCTTAGTTCAGTGCGAGAACAATGCTTGGGCTTTCGCTGGTTCACATCCCGAGAGACTTCTTTCTCATGAATCGAACAAAAATTGTTTATTTGAAGTGCCAAGTGGTATCTCTGGAGATGGAAAGATTCTGACAGTTCAGGATGTGGGCTCTTCACCCCCAACTCAAGAATTTGTTCAGTATCCATCCTTAGCTGCATGGAAAGCCGGGAAGAGCACCGATACCTGGCCTTGTAAGTCTCTTGTTCGCCAAATAGTAGCCTACGATGCCGGTTTCGTCATTTTACTTGAGGATGAGACCGTGCTAAGCTGTGGTGATCCTCGATTCCGAGACTGCCTTGGCCGTGATGTCGACGAGTCTAGGTAAGTATTACGATTACTAAATGAGCAACACTAATGAAACTCAGCCCTGCCCACTTACCTGGTACTATACCGGAACTTAGGGATCTCGGCGAGCCTATCAAGAAGGTCGCTGCTGGAGGATATACCGTTGCAGCTCTTACAGAGAGCGGTGCCCTGTACCTTTGGGGCATGGAAACACCTGGCTCACAAAGTCGACATAACGCATTTCCCCATATCAACGAGCTACCAAATTACTACGAAGTTGATGGAGAAAAGGACGTCCAGGACGTTGCTGTCGGGGAATCGCATGCTATTGCTCTTACTACTGACGGTTGCATTTACGTAGTGGGCGATAACACCAACGGTCAGATTGGCCTTGGCAAGGACGCAAGATCCCCGGTTGGATCATGGGAAAAGGTAGACTTCACGCCTTCCCAAGGTTGGGAAGTTGTTGCTGTTGAGGCTGGTCCCAGGTCATCATTCATCGTTACAGCGAAATCGAAGCAAAGTCAAAGCTCATAATGAGCTGCCCTTCTATCAGACCAGCTTTATTGAGCCCAATGACCCTCTATTGTACAATGCTTCTCGTTGTGATCATCTGCATAAGGGCAATCATAGACTCGTCAGGTAATCCTCAATCTCTTGAGGGGTCAGCTTTCTGAAACGGGGTCCAACAGCCCCCTCAACGCCCTCAAGACCCAGAAGGTGCTCTGCAGGGGCACCAACAATACCTGTAGCATGTTAGACGCATATCTTTCTTGGGTGCTTTAAAACTTACCGATCTCGATGCTGTCACCGTTCATCTCACCCTCAATGTTATCCTTCAGGGTCAACAGGGCAATGTGAATGGCATCCTCAAGCTCAAGCTCCTCCGAGTATCGCTTCTCCAAGAATGTCTTGGCCTTGGTCGCACTCTTGCCAATGGCCGTGGCCTTCCATGGGTAGTAACTGCCAGAAGGGTCGACCTGGTACAGCATGGGACCGCCCTTGTGAATACCGCCAGTCTTTCGGTTAACCTTCTTCTCCTCGCTCTCTTCAGTAGTCTTGTTCTCCTCCTCGGGCTCAATACCCTCGTCCCAACCAGCAACCAGCAGACTCACACCATAAGGTCGGACACCGGCGGACTGGGTAGCCTCTTGCATCACTCGGGCGACGTCCTGCACCAATATTCTGGTAGGGGGGTACTCGTTGTAGATGCGCTTGTAACCGGTGTGTGAAACCTTGCGTGCTCGGTCGACCAATACTCGATAATCAGGGCCCATGCCGGAGTACACCATGCCGATGTTGGGGGTGATGTCGCTGATCTTGGAGAGGGAGCTCTGGTCGGCGAGAGGGGATGATGACTTCTTCTCCGTGGCGAGGACAATACCGTTGGTGGCTTATACGTGTCAGCAGGAGCTTCTCTGGGATGTTGGAAGCAGCGCGAACCTTTGATGCCAAGGGCAGTAATACCCTGGTTTACAGCATTGAGGGCATACTCTATTCCGCCGAGTTAGTTCCAAGTTCGAGTTGTTGTGACAAGCTTCCACATTTGAAGGTTATTGGAGCTATATCGCAGCGATTACGTACCAATCTGCACCAGCTTTCCGCTGTAACTCTGTTAGTGATGATGCCCGCATAGCAATAGCAGTGTCGTCACCGAAACATACCTGGGGGAGAAGGTTGTGAGAGAGAAGGAGTATCGGTCCGCCATAGCTCAAGGTGCTGCTGTGATATAATCGATCTGAATGAAGAGATGGTTGAATTATGGGCGGCTATCAATTCGTGGGGTTGACGAGGAGATATCAAGCAAGGCTGCACTGGAGCTTTGGTGTTTGGCCAAAGCAGCTGTAGCCTCTAGGCAGTCCCAGCTGCGCGTCGAGCTCAACCGCTGAGAGCTGTATGCGGGGCAACAGATTATCCGAGCACCGGCTAGGGACCAAGTCTACATACCAGAGTTTAAATTTACATTATGTCATGTTTGAGACGATAATGTTAGTAAACTCTATATTGGAGAATCAAACCATGTCAATTATTACTTAAATTCCTCGGTGTTCTCTTCCATCTCAACTCCACGCCAAATCTTTCAACCAAAGTCGGACACCCAGACACCCAACTATAGGATTGATTACCTGGATTAAAATTCTCCCGGACCGCCAAATTCCCCGAGACCCCACCCACAAAGCAGCTTTCTTTTACTCGAGCTTGGTATCGGCAGTTTCGGCTTCTTTCCCTAACCTTCTCCTGCAAGAGGCTGAGCTGGCCTCTTCATATCTCCTGGTAACATCTTGGCGACCAGGCGCTTCCCCCGCTCTTTTACTGTTTTCACTTGACAAAGAGCTTTGCAGAAACATGTAGGTTGCGCCTGAAACGCCTCCACGGCCAACGACTATAGCACATCCATTTCTATTGTGATTTTATCACTTACTGCCATTGCCTTTACTTCTCTTTACTTCCACAGGTTTACGTGATTCATTATGGATACGCGCCCTACATGGGATTGGTCCTCGGTTGGGGATAGTTCTGCTCGACAGCCTGACCCAGAGCCGCGCGCAGCAACGCCAGAGTCTAGGACACAATGGACCTCGCCTCCAAAGCCCGACACCACGTCGAATCAGGAGCCTCGAAGTGTGCCGAGAAACAAGCGCTATGGCACGCGCACATGTCGTATCTGTTTCGACACTGAAGAGCCTAGGTTCCCTGATCAGTCAACAACGTTTGGCATTCCCACAGGATCATCCCGACCTACATACGTCTCCGACGACCCGGAATTAGGGAGGTTGCTATCACCATGCAAGTGTAAGGGTTCGCAGAAATATGTCCACGAAGGATGCCTCAGTGCTTGGAGACTTGCAAACCCCATGGAAGCAAGGAACTACTGGCAGTGCCCAACCTGCAAGTTCACGTATCGCATTTCTCGACTTCACTGGGGCTCTGTTCTGAGCAGCAAGTGGGCGCAGGTTGCTTTGACCGTTTGCTTCTGTATACTGAGCATTTTCATCCTCGGATTTATCGCGGATCCTCTGTTTGATCTTTGGTCCGACCCCATTGGAACCATCGGCGAGACTGTCACAAGCGTGGTAACAGATATTGAAGCCTTGAGACAACCTCCACCCCAAGAGCCCACATCATGGATCGAACATTTCATCAAGGGCTTCTTCTCTCTAGGAATTGTTGGCCTGTTCAAGACGATGATTACTGTGACCCCATTCCATTGGTGGCAGCTCCGAAGCAGCGGGGTGGCAGGCGGTGGTGGTAGGAGAGGAGGCACTGGTCGAAACCGTGTCGAGAACATCAACCTCATTTTTGTACTGATTGGCGCATTCACATTCCTTGTGGGCATCTGGAAATTTGTTCAGAAGTTGAGCGCTCGTGTGCTCAAGAATGTGAGCGACAGGGTTGTTGACGTCGGAGAAGACGATGATGACGAAGATATCGGCGATGGACCGAATCAGGGAAGTAAGAAAGATCAATAAGCTCTAAAGCTTTTATCCTCACTCAACTTTCAGTTGCTATGTCCCATGCTTTACATCGTGTATGTATTTGCACACTCTTAAGTTGCCTAGATCTTGCTCTTCCGTGTCAAGTCAACTAGTCTGTGTGCAAAGATTTACGCTCTGTTGCGCCTTGGGTGAGAACCGTTTTGGCTCTTTACTTGCTGGCCTGCATGAGATTATCGGCCTTCATTCACGCATCGTGATGCTTTCGGGCGTTCGTAACGGTGTGAGACATCTGCTGGGTACACTACCCTCGTACAGAAGCAGTGAGCAGATTGTCGAATGTTGGTAGATACATTCCTGTATTATTATGACTTATGAGTATTTGAGATCTTTATCTGTCACGAAAGTGATGATGTTGTAATGTAATAAATTCCCACTCAGCCTTAATTCTCTAAGGAACTCTTCCGTCTTTGTTTAGTAGTTCTTTGCGTTATCCTGATGATTTACAAAGTACCAAGCAATGATTCACCCGAACAGACGGGTCAGAAATAATCAGCACACCAAGAGCGTGCTGGCATAAATCGTTGAGCATTTAGGCACAGTTCTAATCTTTATGGCAGCTTTACCTAACTCTTACTTTGGCGCCGCTTGTTCTTTAACCTACCTACCAAATTGCTAGTGAGAGAAGTGATATGGAATGATGACCATAGCCTATATAGGCATAGGTTTTATCAGAATACGAATTTATATCGTATTCTTGCTGACCCTTTTCGTTCTTATCATTGTCTTAAGTCGGATATTTGTGCCCCCGAGACCGAGATGACGTTAGAATCTAGCAGGTGTTCTATTAAATGGCACCCTGAGATTGAAATACGGGTACTCCGAAGGTAGGCATGTGGGCCAGGGTCTCATGAATTTGGTTGCTCCAAAAAGCCATCTTCCATCAATCAACTGCGCCGGCCATGGCTCCCTGATTGACTCGTCTCTCGGCTTCAGACTAAATTGCTCACCATCGCTCGCTTCTTGACTTCTTTCTGCAATCACGGATCTCTATTTTGAATCACATATATACAACCGCCCGCTCTCCAAGTTCCACAAGACTCTGATCTCCCTGTGCCAAGCCGCCGACGATCTACGAACGCTGCGCTGGCTCTTCGCAAGTCAATGAACTCAGAATAACCTCGCCATCTTATTCGCGACTCAAATAAATCTTTATTCGGGCTGCTTTGGCTGAGGAATCGCCCAAAATGCACTTCGCATACCCCCCTCGAAAGAACTCTAACCCACCACCTTTCAAGCCGCGCTCCTCGCCGCAAATACCACCGATCCTACGTCGGATTCGCAAAAGAACGGCCATTCTACTCTTTCTTGCTGCGATAGGATTCATATACTTCCTCTTTGGCTTGAATGGCGAGACTCCATATCGCGAGCATGCACCTTCAGGCAATCCCCCAGTTGTCGTCGTAACAGCCTTGGACAAGACGCAATACAGCAACACCTATCTAGAAACGATTCGACGCAACCGACAGCAATATGCGTCAAGGCACGGTAAGGTGATTGCGCAGCTGAAAGCCATTGGAAGAGGCTAACGCTATTCTAGGATATGAGGCTATGGTCGTAGATATGTCCGACTATGATACGGGCAAATCCCCTCGATCATGGGCCAAGATTATGGCAATGCGACATGCGCTATCGAAATACCCCGAAGCTACATATGTGTGGTTCCTCGACCAGAACGCCTACATCATGGAGCTGGACAAGACCTTGGAAGAACATGTGATGAACCCAGCGAGACTGGAAAGCTTGATGATTAGGGACTGGTCTATAGTGCCGCCAGACAGCATCATCAAGACGTTTTCTCACCTGAGGGGCCAAGATACGGGTCTCGTTATCAGCCAAGATGAAACCGGACTTGTAACTAACAGTTACGTCCTTAAGAATGGCGATTGGGCAAAGTTCTTTGTTGAGACATGGATGGATCCTCTCTACCAGAGCTACAACTTCCAAAAAGCTGAGCGACATGCTCTTGTAAGTTCACAATACTTTATCTGCCAAGAGTACGATCTAACTTTTTGCAGGAGCACATCGTCCAATGGCATCCCACGATCCTCTCCAAACTCGCACTCATTCCCCAACGTATGTTTGCCTCATACGGTCGCAATAAGGAAGGCAATGCGTACCGAGATGGTGACTTTGTCGCACTTATGGTCGACTGTACCGTTACAGGTCAAACATCCTGTGAAAAGGCATCGCATTTCTACCAGCAGCAGTTAAGAAACAAATACGGCGATGCTAGCGCGAAGAAGAAGATATGATGAGCATCATGAACACGACATTTGAGCGAGGTCATCGGGCGTTTTGCGATAGACTTGGAGGGGTTTATAGGTAGGATTGGAGATGGAAAAGCCAGTAGGTATTTTCTTGGCGTTGGTTGGTGATTTATAAGTTATGATTGGTGAATTTAGCTTATGTATGTTGAATCTGGACATGTTCTATTTTCATAACAACGGAACCTAGAACTCGCATTTTGGAGGATCATAATCATCATATTCTGAGAAGTGATAGCTCGTTAGGGCGGAATCTCATCTCGTCTATTGGAATGGTATGACTGGTGAGGTTAGACCAGATAGTTCATGTTCTGATTCCAGAACGTGCCGCAGTCGAGTCACCGTAAAAGAGCTGGGACCTTTTTTTTACAGGATGAACAAGGGTGAGTTATCAAAGGTTTACTTACCCTTGTTGGTCTGTAGATACTTCTAGATGAGTCAAAAGGATCTTATCATAAGGTTTAGTACGGGGTAACGAACAAATAAACTCATAGCGAATGCGAGATGCGAGCTGTAAATAGACTTTGTCAACTGTCACCTGGCATGAAGGTTGCAACAGTATTCAAGTACTAACTCCCGGTAGTTGAAGTTCTCTCACAGCAAGCTTGAACCAACATAGATGCATATCCATGTATTGTTGACTATGAAACCCTCCACTGTTTCCATGATATCCTGCACAACCATTCCGATCTTCCGACCAGAGATACATACAACACAAACTTCAGGCTAGACAACTCCCGAATTTCGTATCAAGCGAAAGTTGCAGCGGGGTAGCATCCCAAAAAAGGCAGTTGATGGCAAACAATTGAGTTCTCAACAAGACTGGACAATCAATCACCAGATATGGATATGGACGATTCAAGAAGCGAACCGCGGGCTCATGTATAATTACGGCGTTGGACAGGGATTCTTACGGATGGAGGGTGTTCGCCTCGGTCTAAGATCCGTTTCCAGGGCGTGTTGGAGGGTTCAAACGCTATAAAGAATAGTTTTTAGGGGCTAAACAGCATGGGTTCCCGCGGAGCCCGGTCCCCGCCAAGCATGTGACGGGTGCTGAGATGCGCTAAGAAATATCCAAGTACTGGCTATGCCCCGCGATATTGTATTCGCGATAAACGACGTCAAGCTCCTTCTTTGAGCTTGTGTTTAAAACACAGCCAATTCTTCCCCTCAAAAGTTTCTTCATTTTTAGCTGTTATTCCTTATTATTATTATTATTATTATTTGTTTTTGGGTTCCAAAATGGCTTCTCCTCCACATGTTGGGAGCCTCTCCCGTCTTCCTGCTAACTTACGAGGTCGTATTGAATCTGTTAAGCGTAGCAGACATAACGTTTCTTGGCCATTATTGAACCTCGATCTGTAAGTCATGGTCATGATACATCTCCACAATCCATCCACCCAATTGATATCATAGATACTAATAATATCTACCTCTACTCTAGATTACGCAATGTCCTCTTGATCCTCTTCGTCTTTCGATGGACCCGTCGCGCATTCTGGCAGCTCAGAGGTCGAGGTATCATTGGCTCTATTGTCGAACTCTACACCAACATTCGTCGCATCCTTTACGGTTACTTCCTACGAGCCCCAGGCGTACGAGGCAAGGTCCAAAAACAAGTCCAGGAATCATTGGTCAAGCTATCTGATAAGCTAGTTCCCAAGGACCAGATCCGATACCTATCTCTTCCGAAGGATGGCCTCCCCCTTGATAACGTTCGCGCCGAGCTTGAGAAGCTTGCCAACATGGATCATACTCGCTGGGAGGACGGATTCGTCTCTGGTGCTGTGTACCATGGAGAGGATGAGCTGATCAAGCTTCAGACGGAAGCTTTTGGAAAGTTCACTGTGGCCAACCCTATCCACCCTGATGTCTTCCCTGGTGTGCGTAAGATGGAGGCTGAGGTTGTGAGCATGGTTCTGAGCATGTTCCACGCCCCTCCCGGTGCTGCTGGTGCATCCACCAGTGGAGGTACTGATAGTATTCTTATGGCTTGTCTGGCTGCTCGTCAAAGAGCCTACAATGAGCGTGGAGTGACAGAGCCTGAAATGTAAGCAAAGCCGCAACTATGCCATTGACCAATGACTGACAGGCGATAATAGGATTCTTCCTGAGACTGCCCATACTGCTTTCCACAAGGCTGCCCAATACTTCAAGATCAAAGTCCACCTTGTCGCTTGCCCTGCTCCTGAGTACCAGGTCGATGTGCGTGCCGTTTCACGCCTGATCAACCCCAACACAGTTCTGCTTGTTGGCTCTGCACCCAACTTCCCCCACGGTATCATCGACGACATCGAGTCTTTGTCCAAGCTTGCCCAGCGCAAGGATATCTGGCTCCACGTTGACTGCTGTCTGGGATCTTTCATGGTTCCTTTCCTCGAGCGTGCTGGTTTTGAATCCCAACTCTTCGATTTCCGACTCAAGGGTGTTACTAGCATCAGCTGTGATACCCACAAGTATGGTTTCGCTCCCAAGGGTAACTCGACCGTTCTGTACCGCTCTACTGAGCTTCGAAAGTACCAGTATTTTGTCTCACCTGACTGGTCTGGCGGTGTCTACGCTTCTCCAGGTATGGCTGGTTCTCGACCTGGTGCTCTTATTGCCGGTTGCTGGGCTAGTTTGATGACCATGGGTGAGACCGGATATATCGACGCCTGTACCAAGATCGTGGGAACTGCTAAGAAGATTGCCGATGCTATCCAGACCACGCCACTGGGCGGCGAGCTCGAGATCATTGGAAAGCCCCTTGTTTCAGTTGTTGCCTTTACAGCCCGCAACTTGAACGTCTACGATATTGCCGACGGTATGGGTACCAAGGGATGGCACCTCAACGCTCTGCAGAACCCTCCTGCCATCCACGTTGCTGTCACCCTTCCCATCACCAAGGTTTGGGAGAAGCTTGTCTCTGACCTCGAGACTGTTGTCGAAGAGGAGCGTGAG
Organism: Fusarium anguioides; assembly: GCA_012977745.1. Classification (NCBI taxonomy): domain Eukaryota; kingdom Fungi; phylum Ascomycota; class Sordariomycetes; order Hypocreales; family Nectriaceae; genus Fusarium; species Fusarium anguioides. The sequence goes on along the minus strand of JAALXK010000290.1, from coordinate 38,404 downwards.
AAGGAGCGTGTTCGCCTTGTTGAGGGTAAGGGAGCTCATGGTAAGGCCATGGGTGATGCCTCAGCCCTTTACGGTGTTGCTGGCTCATTGCCAAACAAGAGTGTTGTTGTTGATCTGGCGAGTGGATTCTTGGACATCCTGTATAAGGCGTAAATGTTTTTTTAGGGAAGAAACGGTGCGATGGCTGTAAGAGACAGAACATTATACCTTGGGCGTAGGCGTTGGCATCTGTTAAGACGCCCAACATACATATTTTTTTTTTGGGTTTACTGGGTTGGAGTCTCAGCTTCATCCCATTTTGGCGCATTGAATGGACTGTTGTTATTATTGTATATCATCGCTGTACTCAAATCGACTTTCAGATGAGATAACTACTGGACTGATGAACCCTGATGTCATTTGAATTAGGTTCGGCCTGTTGGGGATAAGGAGGATGAGTATGTTCTAACGTTCCTGACTAGGCCTGTTCCTAGCTTGCGTAACGTGTTTGAGTTTGTGTTTGTGAGATAATAGTCTGATTTGACGGCGGTTAGACCGCAACTTTGTTATTTGCACTTCTTTCTACGAGTCGACCAATATTAAACCTTCTGATATCTGGGGTTCTGGCGGCAGTGTCGGCTTCTTGTATAATTGCAGACCGACAACTGTTTATCGTGATCGTACTCAAATTACAAAGCCTCTAGTTGGCCAGAATATCTGCCGAGGGTCAGAGCCTCACAGTAAAAGTTCGGCGTTGTCAGTCACATCATATGCAGTATAGTGTCATCCTCCGCATTCATGAATCTTGATTTTTTGTTCCTCTCCAATCGCCCAGGGCTTCGATTCGCCTTCCCCTCTGATCATATTCCCATTCGGCTAAAAGGAACGCGGTCCAATTGCCCAACCTCATGTGTGTTCCAATTGGAATATGTAACGGCTCCTGCTGGGGCGAATTCTTCCCCTCGTGCACATTGCGGCCCAATGATGAGGGGCAGCGTGTTGCTCTGAAGTCTAAAGGGTCCTTTGGTGTGGTGGGTTGGGTGAGCTTAGAAAGCAGGGTTTTGGAGGGAGTAGCCGAGACGTGAGTTCTGATATGTGAGGTCAAACTTGGAAATTTGATATTATATGTTTGAAAAGATATAGCTTTTTGTGGACGGAGGTTGACTGATCTTTGGTAGTATCTTACTATAAATACAGAATTGCCTCTTGTTATAACATGGAGGTGTATTATAACTGATACTAAAACAGAAGCATGTATGTCATATTGGAAGCCTGCTTGACGCCAACCTGCAGGGATCCAGGGACCTGCAGTCCTGCACCTTGACCACCATGATAACTAACAGCTACATATTGTTACTATCTGTAGTTCAGCTCGCCCGGCCGCGCAATATGATCTTCTGTTTCTGTTTCCTTTCTTGTAAGTACAAACGGTAAGACCCTTACTCGTGGTGTCTCTGATGCGGGCCTCAGGGCTGCTGCGTAACCATTCCCAATCCACAATCCCTAACGTACTGAAAAAGGTGATCCTTGTCTTGTTGTGGTAAAGATGGTGTCTTGTTGTCTTGTGTCATGTCTGTTTCTGTGGTAGTCTAACTGGACTAATTACTAACTAACGTTGTTATCCGTGTGGTTTTATGTATAAGCCCGACATTGTCCCTCCTCAACCTACGCTTATCCCGCCAAAACTCCTCTTGCTGTGGTGTGGTGTATCTATCTCTCTCACTCACTGCACTTGCTGCCTTTTTTCCACATTCATATCCCTTCATTTCTTTGTTCTGCTTACTTACCCGTAACTTATTCTTTCAGCTATTTTCTTGTGTCGCCATAATATTATTCCTTTCTTGTCTTACATGTCTTCTCTCGTCAAAAAGACCTAAGCTTTTGCTGCTGTGTTAGGTTACTATGCTTGCTGAACCATCGTCGTCTCCGATCGCCACCCAAGCCATGAACGGGGGACATGTTGATGGGTTGCACAAGGGGAAGACGGAGAGTATTCAAATACCTCAGGTCAAGACTTCCGTAAAGGACGATGATTCTATTGCTTCCGGCTCAACCGACTCTCAATCCCAAATCAAGAAGAGACTCAGCGCAGATATGTCTAAGGAACAGGTTGAAGATCTAGTCACGAAGTTGACTCTTGATGAGATGAAGAGCAAATGGTTTGACCAGATCTTTGAGAAAGTCAAATCGGAGCGTAGGTCAATCTTTCTTTCGCCTTTTCATCTTGACTAAACGGTCACAGTCGTCGAAGAGAACTCTTCTGATGGTACACCTTCATCTTCGGAACCTACAAGCCCCCTATCAGACCCTGCCAAGCCTATGCATTCTCACGAATCAACATCTCGAGAGCCTGTTCGCGATGATTCAAACAAGTATCAGCCAGCATCTTCTTCTTACGATTCCAAGAACAGACACAATGATCATCTTACTTCTAGCCGAAGTTCCCTCGGTAGCCCTACAACATCCTACGTTTCCGACTCTACCTCCTCTCGAGCCTCCAATCATCAGTCATCACCGCCAAAGTCATCTCCAAAGGAGGGTTCGTCTCCTCCGAAACCTCGACCGTGTGTGCGATTCTCCAAGTCCCCAATCATCTTGAACGAGGGCCCTGAGCCGCCTCGACACTCCCCGCCACGGCCGGCCTCACAACCTCCTCCGGCTTCAGACCCTACAAAGGGTCCAACACTATCAGCTGTTGACCTTAAATGGGGCAGACTGTTTGATGAAAGGGGCGAGCCAACGGCTAGACTCGGTCAGGTTCTTAGAGGAATTGCCAACTATCTGGTAGGTCATTATTTAAGTGACTTATACATGACTGGGAGCTAACTATTGGCAGATCGCTGAGTATAGTCCTCACAACTCTCTCGTCATCACACCTGAAAAGCTCAATGTGTTCTATCACGAATACAAGCTTGACTCAGAGACGTTTCCATTCCAGCGTAAGTATCAGCTCACTATCCCCATACTATACTACTCATCTAACGTTATCAGAAATCTTCGACTGCCGGCCACACGGTGCTCTTGATAACCTGGAAACACTATATCAGCATCTCCGATGTGAGAACCATCTCATTCAGAGACGCCCAGGTGGAATGCCACATATTCCATCTCTCACTCCCGCCGGTTTCGAACGTTGGATGACATGCCAGATCCGAGCGTTTCCTGACCAAGAAACCAAGCGTCTGAACCACATCATGACTGATCTTCCAATCACAGCCGATGGTGTCCTTGTCGATGATAAGCCGGAGCGTTTGCCTAAGCAGATTTCTCGACATCTTATCCCGGCAAATCGACACAGAGAGACTCATGATCTTGTAGTTGATGCTATCACAGGATGGATCAAGCATACTGAGGAGAATGAGTCTGACTTCAGACGGACTTCATCTGAGGATGTTTACAAGGGTGCGATGAAGGAGGAGAAGTCAGGACGATTTAGGCCTGATGATCATCGGGACCGCGATTCGAACCGCGATTCGAAGTACCGTCGCGGTTCGAAAGATCACAGACAATCACCAATGTCTCGTTCCGATCCCTCAGGCCGCTTCATCTCCCGCGTCAGCTCAGAAAGCACCATGCGCCCCTCAAAGGACTCCCCTCCGGTATCAAATGGCTCAGGTCACAGAGCCAGGAGTCCTGTATCCAACCGCTATCGTCACTCAACATCCGCCCTCGTTAGCAGTTCTAGCACACCTGACCCTTACGATGGACCTTCTTCAGGTCACCGTAGCAGCTATCCTTCAAGCAGCAGCAGTCGACGTAACCGGGAGAAAGAGTATCGATACTCGTCAAGTCCCAAGTCAAAGACACCGCTTGAATCAACTCCACGAACACTCCCACGTCGAGAGGCTGATCGTCGCTCTAGCTTGATCTTTGAAGAGACAGGAAAGGATCCTAATGGTATGACATATGATGAGTATTTACGAATGAACCCACGGCCAATGCGGAATGCAGTTGTGGATGATGGCGGACATTATCGTTACTGAAATACGCAAACGAAGAGCAGTCTTTCTGAAATCATTTCTAAACATATAGCTTTTTTCTTTAATCTTGGGAGGTTTCTTCTATGTAAAAGTCTCTCTTCTTTTTCGTTTATTATACTTCTGGAGGATTTAACGACTTCACATGACAAATTGATGAAATTTATGACCAATATTTTCTTATTAATTCGGTTTCTTCAGGTGGTTTGAATACCCAGTGTACGATACTCCCTTGGCGTGGAACGCGGAGGCTTTAGATAGTCAGAAAACACCACGTTCGTTGCACGTTGCTTTGTACTCTGTCCTTCCGATGATCGTTTCAGAAGAATGTCTTTACTACGTTTTACAGCCACGTGGGCTTTCAGTCTGTGTTCACTCACGATCGGCGTCTTGTGGAAAGTCATGTCTCGTACAGAGAGGAGGGTTTCATGATGAGGCTCAATATGATGTCTGGGTGGTGGAACTAGAGCAATCATGATCACGATCACGATCAAGAACACTTTGGTACAGTAATTTGGTATTATTGTTTTGTAACATAGATAGTCATTCGATTGATGCTATCTGATCGAGAAAACTCGTGACCCTATTCATGCCTGATATCATGGGTGATTCAACAATAAAAAACCTGACACTGGTAATGCTGAACCAGTGAGTTGTGGTTGATGCCGTGCCATTAAAAATCTTTAGGCATTGCTGCCAAATGTCAAAAACGATCGCTATGCCGTGATACACCGGTTTTATGCAAATTTAAGAAACAAGAGTGCTTGCTTCGGAAAGGAATACCTGATGTAGGTACCATGGTGAAGTTTGAGGTGGTAAAAGCTATTAAGCTTATCATGACTGGACGGGACGGGATGGTGGCGATTAAAAAACGATTTCGTGATAGGAAGCGAAATTCGTGAAGCGTTAAGGCGTGGGCCCAATGGTGGTGAGGGATGTACGTCATAAGTCGTATGAATGTTGCTCATAAAAGTGTTTATTATTGCCAGCGGCGACAAGTTGATGTCATGCTGGAGAGCCGGGATATGGTGAACCGAGACTGGAAAGACTTGCGATGCTGGAGCGATTGACACGTTTTCGTTTCAGGGCTTGATAATCCTTTTTGAATGAGGTTATGCATCTTTGAAGTTCCTTGTCCGGGTGTGATGGCATTTGGATTTCCACGGCCTTGAGGCAAATACGAAGATACTGGAGTTCATCATCGTTTTCGCGCAATTCTTGCTCGCTGGGATGGGAGTTAGAAATAAGTTGATGTAAGGAGTTGAAAGTGAACTCACAGATGAGATATCCGGTTTTGAAGAAAGATGATACGTTGAGCAGCACGTTCGGCACGCTCGATGAGGAGACCTTGGATATGCTGCGAAATTTGTTAGAATGATAGTAGTTTGACGCGAGAATTGAAACATACATCGGACTCTTCTTGGCGAGCCTTAAGATTGTTGACCAGTTGTGACATCTCCTCGTTAAGCTGAGTAACTTCCTGGATAACCTTCTTTGCCTGGGCCACGGTCATACCCATGTTGGATGGAGGATCAGGCTCTGGCTCTGGTGTTGGCTCAGGATCCCTTCTAAGTGACGCTCCTAGGTCCGAGAACCGTGTCTTAAAGGCTGAACCTGGGGTGCTGAAGATGGAGTCACTGGGACTTCGTATGTCGAAACTCCTCAGTCGTTGATGAGCTTGTCGCGGCGATGGTGTGGATGGTAACGAAAATGAGACGGTCTTCTTAAGCATCTTTGTACCCTCCAACTGATCCAATTGCGCGGTAAGAATGTCGACGCCACTATCGTCGAGTAGATCATCGTCGCCTGAAGTCAACTCATGTGCGAGCTGACTCAACCTCTGCGCCAAGATATCGCGACTGTTTCGCGTTCGATTACTCCGGCGAACAGATGGAGAAGTGTTGTTTGGCGAGCCGCCGTTGATTGAAGAAAGTCTCGAGTGACCAGAAACCTCCCTCTTATGAGGGCTCACCCTTCCTGTGGAGTATCCGAGACTTGAAGCCACACTCGGGGTTGATAGTAATGAAGGCGTCCTCAAACCGGCAATGTCTTGGTCTGGTGCGGAATCATTGTCGTCGAAATATCGATCGCGAAATTCATTGAGATAACCATTGCTGGGTTTTCCATACGAGAAATAACTGGTGGCTGGGGTTGTGGCGCCGGATGATGAACCTGAAAGTGGTTGCTTGCGATTTGGCGTCTCGAAGATGTATTGCTGTTCCGAGATTGCAGAAGTCGACTCATCAGCCGCTGCTGCAGCTGCAGCATATGCCTCAGCGGTATCCTCCTCAATTGCAGTAAGATCCATGATTTGTCGTGGTGTCGTAGTGGTGTGTTTATGTTGTTTTGGTAGCACCTTTCGGGGCAACGCAACGGGAAAGGTTCGAGAAGCAAACGACAGGCGGCACCAACCTCTCGCGTCTCAGTCTAAATGCGAACTCTTTACCTTTTGAGAGCTTCAAATCAAATCAAATCGCCTAAAGGAGACGAGACCACCGACGTGTTCAAGAGTGGAGCAAAAAGCGATCTCGCTTCACCGACTCCCTAGGAGGCTGGACACGTCCACAGCCAACCCGGCCTGACCAGCAGGAAAAAATTAAGGGCCCCGCGTGGGCCGCAGTGCAGGGAGAAGCGAAAGCAAGCGCCTGGGTTAATAAGATTGAATGATTGGGAAAAAGGGGGTCCTGAAGAAGAAGAAAGAGTTTGTTGTTTGTTATCGCTCGAGGAAACAGTAAAACAGAATATAAGGTTCTAACAAAAACAACGACTACAAAGAAGTATTTCGCCCTTTGAATTTGACTCAGACGCCGTTGGTTTTGCTTTGGCCGAGTATGGTAACAGTGGTCTTGGAGGCGGGGAACGGGTGGCCATCATGGGACGGGAGGGAGATGGAACTGACCCATATTTTGCCCGGTCCAATTAAAAGATATCGAAATCGAGATACGTCATCTTTTCACGTGTTGACAGTTGGTTAGTTACAAGTTACAACTCACATTCTAGAGTAGACGTTAGACGCCCAACTATTGAGTTGTCAATTCAATGTTTCAGAATGAGGTACTTGTTTTTCTGTTGCCGGGCATCAATGATGTCTTTGTCTCAGTCTCTCTAATAAGACAATAGTAAATCAATTAATCACGTGGTTCTACCAATACACACCAACCACGGAGCATGTTGAAGTGCGTGCATGAACTCTAGTAACCTCAACGCATTAAGATCCTATAAATGCCTTTATCCCCCCTCAAATAGTCAAGTATTCCCTGTCTTGAATGGCGTGTGTGCCTGTCCTGTCCTGTGCTGAGGTGTGGGGTAGTAGTTAGTTCAACTTGTGAGCGATCTCCCCAGACCGAGTTGGGCTCAAAGTCTGGGGAACAAGCAGTGCTTTGCGGACAGGTTAACCAATATAAGAAGAAGATGCACTGGAATCGAGATTCTACCCGTGAAATTGATCGTCTCTTCTAGCAGGGGCTATGCAATGCAAGCCTCTCGTGATATTGAAGCGGTGTCAGATCAGGATTGACGTAGGTACTCATAACCGCTGTATGCGACTGTTAACAACTTCACGAAATCAAACTTGCAGGTTATCTACGGGATGCTCCAGTCGAATAAGCTACCCTTGCCTCAAGGGTTGAGCTTTGGCACATCAGTAAGAACACCGCTGGCAGAAGCACATTACCAAGGTCTAGGCCGAGGTCTTTCGAGGTTCTCCCTCAAAAAAGAAAACCATAACTAGCCGTAAACCTATCATTCACTCCAAATTCCTGTAGAGTGGTCTGTTATTCAAATGCGAGCTCATTCCCGTGGCCTGACCTCCCACCGGAGCTTCCCCCGAGCTGAGGTATGCGTACCCCGACATTGGAGCTCGGAGACCGGCGGTGATGAGGGGAAGTGTAAATGACAAGACAGGGAGGGTTTCTAGTTAGAAATTGCTGGTTGTCAACGCCATGATACTGAAATAAAGATAATAATTAAATTAACTAAAAACTCAACAAATACTTATTCATCGTAACCTTCCATAGACCCGTAATCTTTGGTCCTCAGAGTGTAAACTTGCTCCATGTCTCCGTGAAAGTGATGCAGCTTCTCCATCATGTGCCATTCTTTTACGTTACCCCTCTGGTCTAAAAGAATAAGTTACATACTTCCCCATACTGATCCCACTTGTAACCGTACAAGTTCAGTTGCAATAGCAGCAATTGGATGGCTCCTCCACTAGAATGACGTTTTTATCTGTATCTGTGCCCCGGAATCATCATTAGGTGCTCGCCCGAGCACTTCCGTAGGTGGTGCCTTTTAACTCTACCTAGCCCCGGCTTCTTCTACGTTAAACTTGTTCTTTTCCGAGTTGTTCCATTTTCATGTGCGCGTCTTGTCTCCTGGGTCTGTCTTGTCTCACGCGACACTGTAATATTCTTAAATTCTCCGTCTGTTGTTTAGCTAAAGAGAGAGCCAAAGCCGCTGACTGACTCTCTCTGTACCTCCACTCTCCGGACACTGCCTCGGCTTCTCCCGCTATTTGCACACCTCTCTCCATTCGCGGGGCCGCCATCCATCATTGATTGATACTCTCCTACAACTAAACTGCTGTTCCTCATCTTCTTTATCCTCTCCCATTCTTTCTCTTCTCCCCCCCACGTCAATTCTCCCAGACGATATAGTCGCACGACTTCCCTCGTCTTGACTCTTCAATGACGACGCCGTGAGCTAATCCTCCGACCTTTCAATCCTCTCGGACGCTCTCCCGCAGTGGGATCCCGGTCTCTCCCTCCGTCCGACCGAGCCTGCCTCCGAGTCCGATTCCTTTCTCTCTGCAACATCGTCACGCTTTATTCTCTCTTCCTTTTTGCTCTCTGATTCGACCCACGTCCGCCCATTATGTCGTGGAAAGCTTCAGAGCGTCTGATGGATACCATCCGTCACTATGCTCGGTTTCCCGCCACTGGTGTCAGCTTGCGCCAGATGGTGCAGTTTGGCGAGAAACCCTCGGTCGGTATGTTTCTCTCTGTCCCGACTCCATTGAGGACAGTTGCTGACTTTGGATTGTTCAAGGAACCCTGTTCCGAGCTTCTCAATTCTTAGCCGAGGAACTTCCCATTCGTCTGGCTCATCGCGTGCAGGAGCTGGATGAGCTACCAGATGGCCTCAATGAAATGCCATCCGTCATTAAAGTTAAAGATTGGTACGCTCAATCGTTCGAGGTATGCGTCACTAAAGTCAATTACCCAAAACCGCTATACTAACTTGGCCGTTAGGAAATTACACAGCTACCTCGGCCAGATCTACCCTCGGATATACGAAGCCGTCTCATGAAACCCAGCAAAGCCATCGGTCGCAACGCTTTCCGTCTTCCTGCCGCAACCCCCAATCCCTCTATTGATGAAGGCGAAGCCGACGGTTGGGGCGGTCTTCAAAACGGCAATAACAAGAACAAAGCCTCTGCGCGCCGTTACTTCGCCGTTGTTGACGACTCAAGCGACTGGCCAGCCGATCTTCACCTCTACAACCAACGTTTCGCTCAGACTCTGCACCACATCAAGCGCCGTCACGATGGCGTCGTTACCACCATGGCTCAAGGCATTCTCGAATACAAGCGCCGTCGCCAGCGCATGCAGATTGACAGCACCATCCAGTCCTTCCTCGACCGCTTCTACATGTCCCGTATCGGTATCCGTATGCTCATCGGCCAACACATCGCATTAACAGACCAAAGCCATCATCGCGACCCCACTTATGTCGGTATTATCTGCACCAAGACCAACGTCCAGGATCTCGCACAGGAAGCCATTGAGAACGCCCGATTTGTCTGTGAGGATCACTACGGTCTCTTCGAAGCCCCCAAGGTTCAACTCGTCTGCAACCCCAACCTGAATTTTATGTACGTCCCCGGTCACTTGTCGCACATGCTCTTCGAGACCCTCAAGAACTCTCTGCGCGCCGTTGTCGAAACCCATGGTATGGAGAAGCAAGCTTTCCCCGTTACAAAGGTCATTGTTGCCGAAGGCAAGGAAGATATCACCATCAAAATCTCGGATGAGGGTGGTGGTATCCCCCGAAGCGCTATCCCTCTCGTCTGGACTTACATGTACACCACTGTCGACCGCACACCAAGCTTAGATCCCGATTTTGATAAGAGCGACTTCAAGGCCCCAATGGCCGGTTTTGGTTATGGATTACCTATTTCACGTCTGTATGCACGCTACTTCGGTGGTGACTTGAAACTCATCAGTATGGAAGGGTAAGTTGCAATGACAGCGAGCAGAACCTCCTGATCTACCCCTCTACTTCTCCAATACGAGCACATCCGTCACTAACACTTCTCACACAGATACGGAACTGACGTCTACCTCCACCTAAACCGTCTGTCGTCGTCCTCCGAACCTCTTCAATAGCAATTACATAGCGCCGGCGCACAGAACCTACAGGTTCCCCCCTGGGTTCTTCGCAAACGACTACAAGGCCGAAGCCGCGAGATATCGGAACGGAAACAGGTGGGCGACGCCGAGGCGGTGGTCAACGCACCACCACGAAGCAACTATTCCAGTCCACAGGAAGTCTAATGGGTTTTTTTCTTACAAAAAGGGAATCATCGTCGCCCGCGGGAGAACCGTGCGCCGGAGCAAAACACAAACGAAAATATATCGTGATACTACTACATTAGCAACTGCTACAAGAAACAACAAGAGGAAGAGAACGACGAATTACGAGCCGACGAGGCCGACGGCGATATGCCCACAACTATACCACGCCAACAGGGATGCGCAACTTACTTGGATATTTGAAAGAGGAGGAAAGAGGTTACTTGACTCGAGGGACGAAGATCCCAACGTACAACAGCACCGCACCATGTGGTTCACACGACCTGAAGGACCGATTTCCATGGAGGCCAGTCTGAAATCCAACGTGGAGAGCCTCTACGGTCTGACGAAGCGTGTCGTTTCGCGCATATTTGGACAGTGAACTATGATTTGGTTATATATTTAGGTAAAAATCCTTTCCGTTTACCAACGGGAGGAAGAGGAACATCGTTTTACGTAGCGATGGGGGCACATTGTATGATGCATTGGATATGAAGAAGGGGGTCGACAAAGAGGATGGTGACGATTGATATTGGGTGGCTGTCTGGCTGACAGAGCATGTAAAGCATGTATATGGAACAAAAATACTTCTACGGGAGTCTTGGTCATGGGTAGGAAATATCATTGCTCTTTGTTTTTCTGGTTACTTTTTTGCACAGCGACCTGCCATTTTAACTAAGGCAGGCATAGATGTTCTATGGTTGTTTGCAACGAATGGGATTTCTTCAATGGTGCACCTGAGATTCGGGCAATTAAAAATGGGCAAAGCACGAAGCAATTCAATTCCACTACACTTTTCTACTACCTTGAGGCCCTGTTATCTTCCTGCCTCATAACTCAATGGCCCTTTTGCATTTTCATCCGGCCTCTCTCCTTCGGTGCAATTGCTCAAGCTCGAGCTGTTGTGAGAGGTCCATAAACCAACCCTTTTCCCATATTTCTGTGCTAGTGACGGTGACGATATCAACGAATAAAAGAATCAAGAGACATATCAAAAGTCTCGTTTAATGGAGCGATCGTCCAGAGTCCGACATCACAACATGTTCCCAGTCTATGAAGACATAACTTCATGAAATGATGTAGGGCAATGTTGAGCTCCGGCATATGGCTTCGTGTAAGATCTTGTGAAGTTCTATTCCGAGTCCGAGTCCGAGTCATTGTCCTGAGGAGTGGGAAGCTAAATTACGGGTTACTTAAAGATATCGCTTTCAGCCTTTGGAATACATACGTTTCTTGACTCTGGCCATCGAACTTTGCCTTGGAGTGACTCATGCATTTCCTTTTTGATTTCTGCTTGAGGAATACGACTCTGAATTTGGAGTCAGTCTGAGAAAAGGGCTGTTTATGTGGTGGACTTACTTCACTGGCCTTTGGCCACCTGCTGTTGCTGCTTCGACAGGAGACCTCTGGCGCAGAATCGATCTTCACCCCACCACTGATGGAATCATTGTCCTTCTCATCAGCTGTTGATACAGCGGAGGCTGAGCTGGACACGACAGTAGTGATTTTGGACTTTGTGTGTTTCTGTCCGGTAGGGTCCCAAGCATTGTACATGATTTTTCCGGTAGTGGCAACTTCCTCCTTGTCCTCGCGAACCGTGGTGGCAATGGAAATACTGGCGGTACTGCTTGAAGTGATGGTTTTACGAACCGTCCTTTTGCCCTGAAGGTGAGGCGTCAGACCTCTCGTATTGCGAGAGGTGCTTGTCAATGTGTTCTTAGAAGCTTCCGAAACGGTCTCTTCTTGAATAGTCATGCGCTGAAGCTGCGCACGCGTTCCGACAAGATGAGGGGGTAGAGTATTAGTGAGACGGCTAGAGGCCGTCGACATGTTCTCCCCAGCAATGCTGGATGTTGTCGATACAGGTGTTCGACTTGTAGACGTGTGAGTTGCCCGGGATGCTTCACTGACGACTTCATCGAACGCCCGCTGCGCGGACTCAGTTGAAGGTATCTTGAGCGCTTCAAGTCCAGAAACAGGTGCCTGTACCACGTCAGCAACTGCTGTTACTTTTTGTAACCTGAACTCCTCACCCTAGGTTGAAGGTCATCGTCAGGATCAAAAAACTCGGCGGTATCTTTGGGTGGCCGATATGGGTCCTGTCGTAGTTCTTCTGGCGAGACATGTCCGGTGGCTAGAGGAATAGGGACAACACCAGGCTCTTGCGTTCCGTCCCATGCAACACATATCCTGCAGCGCTATGATATGTCAGTAAAGTTTTGCCTGCCTGCCTGGTCCACCAAGGTTACCCAGTCGTCAGTCTTGCGCTGGTTTGGGGAGAACTGATCAAGAGGCAAGAGGCGCTGGCAGCCACCTGTGCATCGATGCTCTAAGCTGTTGTTGCATGCACTATGTTCCAAACAGACCATGCCAGTACTGTCAAGTTCGGCTCCAGAACGGCGTTTTCTCTGCTGGGTTTTGGAATACATGTTGAGCGGCTTCCACTCGCCGCCCACAGCGCAGCGAAACCTGGCAAGGTCAGCATATCAACAACCAAGACGCATCAGTTGGAGAAGGATATTACCGAGTCTCCCCATTTGACGAGGATGGTACAACAGGGACAGCTGCTTCGGCTGGACTATGCGTTCACGACGTTAACTTTGTCCCCATGGTAGTTGAGGGATAGACTCACTACTCGGTAGGAGTTTTGCGTCTTCTTGGCATGATGACTTCTGAAGAATAGAAGGAGAAGAAAGATGTCCCTCAGGTTATTGGCACCAGTACAAACTCTTGACGGGCTGAGAAAAGGTTTTTTGCCAGTTGTGGGCAAAGAGCGAAGTAGCGTCAACCGGCACTCGGCAGGTGTATTAGCTTTGGTGACGGATGATAGGAACAAATGCAATAGAAAGATGAACGACGCTTTTGTGATGCTAATGTCGGATCAAAATATCTGATCCGAAGAGGTTGAATGTTAGAGAAGGGGAAAGAGAGTTGGAAGGGTTATGCAGTTAAGGGTCATTTATTCGCCCAGCTTCGGTTTGCAGCACCGGATCTTCTGTGATTCACTGCCTCCTAATGGAACCAGCCAACAATAAGGCAGGTGCCTGGCTAATAATGCAGTTTGGCAATTAGGTACCATGGGCACTCAGGGAGAATCTGTTTCTTTTTGTTGCTTTGATGGATACAAACCCTCAAATCAAACACTTTTATATCACAATATTTCCTGTTTGATGGGACACTGTTTGCCAGATGTACCGATTCTTGCAGTGATATATTGAGCATTTGCTATCCTGGAAGAGTTCTATCGTCCCTACAGCATCGATGAGCTGATCAACATGCTTATTGTCCTATGACTTTCTCCTCTTGAGTACTTATTGGGGTGGATGATGGCATCACATATCATAAAGAGCAAACATGATTGAGAATGAATAGGGGCCAGCCACTTGGGTTTGGCATAGCTTCTTTATCAAGAAGTTTCGTATACACCGTTCATATTTGAAGTTCTACTTGTTTGTATTTATATGCAATCTCCCGTTGCTATCAGCCCCTTAATGGCCTACTACCTGCGCTGTAGGTGTGCACTGCTCACTCCCGTGTTTGCAATTATACAAACATCCGACGACAATATCACAATCACCCACTACAATAGAGGTTCATACTATCCAATTCTGCCACATAACTAAGTATATCATCTTTCTGAGAATATATATTAGATCTTGGCTGACGGTAGTTAAAGACAGGTGGATGAGGCTCAAAATTGGCCCCCACATAATGCTCGCCTGCCACATGGAAACCTCCAACTTACACTCTACACCCTCCTCATCGATATCGACATTAACATCGATCAATCTGCCCCCCATGAACAAACGAACCCATGCATATTCGGTATCCAAGCTTCCTATTACAGAGGCATAGACAGGGCTGTCGACAACACCTAGTTCCTTCCGACCTTTTCACCGCCATCTACCCTACATAAAATCGAATGAAGCCTTCACCGCTTGAGCGGGACCCTACATAGCGTTGAGTTAGTTCGATGCCCAAACCCCAGACGATCACCTGCCATATCCATAATCTTGGCGACTTGCAGCTATTGTGGTCACGATAAGGCTTCGCGTAGTCTTGATGCTTTGATCATTGAGTGTACCGCGCTGATTATATGCATATGGGATGGCTTGATTAATCAAGATCTGAGCGCAACCGTACTCGCTACACTCGCTACAATCCTGCAAACCACTGCAGTATCTATTAGTCTATCTGTATCGTAAAATTATCCAGCATCTACCCTGCGCCTCGTGAGAAGACATTGGCGTTTATCGCGTGGCTGGACGGGAGCCTTCGAGTGACCGCCGCAGCCGACAAGCAAGCATCAGCTTTTCACCATGCTGGGGTCATGCCATGTTGCTGCAGTGATTTTACAGTAGACGTGTCAAGCTACTGAATTATTCATTGACTATTCGTTGCTAAAGGCCTGTTTACGGTAGAGGTTGGTATCCATCACCAAGTTAAGCTTGGCGAACGGCCCATCTACGGTGACACGCTCTATTCATCTTCTCAAATCCACCATCGACATACCGGCTTCAAAGAAACGACAAGGTGCAGGCCTAGACTGCAAAAAGACGTCCTTTACCGATGCAGAATGTGCGTCTTCCAGATCAGGCCCAACCATGTGGACAATACTGATCTTGGCCATGGGATCTGGGGTAGGCAAGCTTTTGGCTCGCGCTTGTGCAAGCCTCAGTACTGGGCTGAAGTCAGACATCCAAAACGGCGTGACAATCTCCCTCGCCGTAAGAAAACAGGATGCTGGTGCTTTGCGATGAAACAAAGCTGGTACATACCGGACAACTGTCTCTCCGAGAGAGACCGACAACGTTCTGGAGATAACCCGCCCGTTGGATCCTGTACAGCTGGTCCCTGAACCCTTGCTCCACGATAAGCTGTACATCGCTCCACCGAGGCATCGGTTGCGATGAGCATCACTGGGGGCTCTCCATTATCTTGAACAAAACAAACAGATCGACAGTCGCGTCTGGTGTCCAATGGTCGTGTCACTCTGTTACAGTATTGATCAATGACTTCACCATGAGCGACGCCGCTATGACAGCTGACCCAAGCGGGCTAGGATCGACTGCCATAGCTCTCGGGATGTTCTTCAATGTGGACATCTATCGCCACATTCGTCCAATTCCACGCAACAAGAAGCTTGCCTTTGATCCGGCCAAGACGGAAGTGCCAGCTCAGGTCCCGGTTGGCGGATCATCAAGAGAGAAATGCAACAAAGGCGAACGAACCCGACAATGCGGTGACAGAACATGGCATGGGTCCAGAATTTGCACCTCAGCCGAGCTCAAGATCAAGGATTGCAGACCCCTTTCCATTGCCGGAACCGTTACTGGGAACTTGCTTTTTTGATACAAACTTTTTTCAAAGGATGCTGATCAGAAAATCTTAAGGAATGGCGCGGTGCGTTCCTAGTTAGATTCTCGCCCAATACGTTCTGAGTTCACGTTACTGTTGAGTTGATGGTGCGGTTGGACTGCACCGGACGCTAAATACAGCCAACGGGCTCGAGAGTCGGTGGAGCAACACGGGGCGTCCCATCGGGAAGAACCCTTTGGCGGCTGCACTCCACAAGTGCCAATTGAAAAAAGTTAGGTCAACAGAGTTGGCCCCAAGGCTGGCTAGGCCTTTCGAGGCGAGAGAGGTGGCAGGGAAAGCGAAACTGAAAAGTGAGGCAGTACATTACATTCAACCAGAATGCCTACATGATGGCTGGGAATACGAATGATGATGTAGGCTTTGCTTGTGTGGCGCAGGTATGATCGCGATCTAAAGCCAATTGAAGCACAAGGCAGTTGAGAAAGTCAGCAAAGCAGAGAAGAGTACATGGTACCTTGGTAAGAATGTATTTGATGGCCGATGACACTGATGATGTGAGCCGAGACAACTCAAACAGGTCTTCCAGCTCAATGGTACTGTAGCCTGTTAGACAAGAAACGGTGCAATTAATGACGACAACGTTGGAGCTAAATCGATGGGATCAGGCACACTCTTCCAGACACGGCACGGCACGTCACGTACTTTCAGGAACAGCTCAGCCGCGCAGCAAGCAATTGGAAGCCCAACACTGGTCGAAAAAATCAGTCTCAAAAGCAAGTCTTGGTTTCAGAAAAGATATCACATCTTTGTTCACTCATCGGCCTATCTATATCTGTGCGTGCCGCGTTTGGGCGTCAAGGGCCGCTATGCAGGCCATATCCCGCAGTAGGTCCTCCTAAGGGTCTTTCTTAAGAATAGATTTCATGATCCCTTCACCTCCAGCCACAATCGGAGGTCCCTTAAAGGTCGGCTGGACTGAGTGAACGGGCCTATGGGAGATCTTAGGAGCGGGCTTGCTCGCATCGTCTACCATCTGTGCATCCGGTCGCTCAGTGACAAACGTTTCGCGCAGGGAACGCCTGGGCACAGCACAGCCTTAGGTCGCGACAACGCATATCCGGTTACGAAGCGACGCGCCAGCTTGAGCTTTGATTGACTAACTGACTAGGTTGAGAATGCAGGGACAATGGCATCAGACTTCACCCCGCCTGCTCTAGAGGCGATTACGACCTAACTCTCATATATGCCATTGTCTCCTCGGCCACCATCAACGGCTACATATGCGAGGCGCGCAATCGTGAGTATCCGGCGGCTCTGAGGACTTGCCGCGTTTCATACCGAGGCATTGATGTAGACCAGCTAACACCCAAGGAGGCATCCAGTCACTACGTGAAATAATCAAAAAGCAACGAGAGGGGAAATGGAGGGGGACAGTCAATGGGTACGACAATCGGCGCTGCGCTGCGCTGCGAGATGGATCGACGCCTAGGTCATCCGCTGTGTTGGGCCAGGATAACCTTTCCTTCGAGAAGGTCTTTTCGATTTTTCCACAAGACCGGCGAACCCGGAAATGCTACCGTACTGTCTCATCGTGAACAAGGTCGCCTATGAAATTGTTGCAGGCAATCTCCGTTCCCCGGGTGTGAGTCCTCTGCATTGGATCGATCCTGATCCTGCAGCATCGTGATAGACATACAGGCGAGTCCAGGATCGGGAAACGTGCCCCAAGTGGGAGGAAGCAATGCACGGTGCAATCGTGGATATTCACAGTGAGAGTGTGTGAGAGTGTTGACCCAGGGGTTTCACAAACAAAAAGCGAGCGAGTGAGTGGTGTGTGTGGTACCTAGATGTTTGGTACCTGCAGCAGCGTTCTGGAAAGTACCGAACGGATGGATATGGATGGGCTACTCGCCCACAATTAGGCATGAAAAGAGCCCATACTGCAACTTCGTACCTGGGAGACGGATGTTTGGTAATTAACGACCCTACCAGTGTGAAATTCATCGGGCCCTGGCGAGTCACGGTCCGGCGGCTTGCCCCTGGTCCCTGACATACGGCCCCACACCCCGGACGTTGGCTCGTGGACCGGTGGGATGGACTCTGCTGGCCTGGCTCTGGGTCTGGCTTAGAAAAGAAGCACCCAATCTTGCTTGCGAACGAACAATCTCGCATGGATAATGGAGAGTTCAAGTTTCTCTTAGACCCTTGATCGGCATACTGAACACTTTCCATTCTTATGCCAGAGATCGAGAAGACCCTGCAATTGACGATGTCCTTTGATATGTGACATACTTCCATATGACGTTGCAGCAATTGAAAAAACCTGCTTAAGCACGATGACATGTGCTACTGGCGAACGAGCAAGCTGGAGCTTCGATGAACCACTTTGGGCCTCACAGTTGAAATGATCGACTTGTGAAAGGCTGAAAGCTGGGATAGCAGCTTCAGCTCAACGGCTGGAAACCCTGGGGTGGCGTCTTATGCCCAGTTATGCCCTGAATGGCGCTGCATAATTCGCACTACCAACGGACTTGTACACGTGTGTGACAAGGGTCCGCGTGTTTCGGAGAAAGCTCTTCCCTGTTTCCCATCACATCACAATGCCTTCAAACTGTATTGCTTTGCGCCTTGTTACAGCTTTGGCAAAGACCGCTTGTGATTCTCAAGCACGTTTAAGTGATTCTCCAGCGTGTTTCGTCACTTCAACGGCCATAATGCCCCTCTCCTCTCCCCTCCCCCTTTTCTTTTTCCCACAGGCCCCTGTGAGTGTGAGCATTAATCCCAGGTCACGTCCCGATGGAAAGAAAAGCGTCCAAGGCTAGACAGGCTGTTTGATTAATGACCCCCGGCTGTTGGACGACGGCCTCCCGCACGTACCAGTTAGTCCACGAGGCCCTGGAGTGAGAACCTAAGGTTTGGGGATGAACGAGGGGCGAGCCTGCAAGCCAATTCATGCGACCCCGAGACAAGACAGTGCCAGGTCGCGAAAGGGCCATCTGTAGGCTCTTGCGGATGGAATTTGACAGAAGCGCCACTCAAATAGTGAGATATTAGGTATGAACCTGGATTATCGATAGGATACGATACGGCCTCAGGGCCCTTTGAAGGAACACCTGCTTCAACTGCGCCATTCATCTGAACTATTGATAGGCGGTTAAGGTTGTACGATGGACAGTTAATCTTCAAAAGATTGAATCCAACCAGGATTCAGTGGCGCGAGGCCACGAGAATGCCCGAGGCTGAAGTGCGTGTAGCGAGTGGGAGAACGCGTGCGTCTGTAAGAAAATACGCGTCTGACATTGAACTGTGCCAATTTGACTATTTGCTTGGCTTGTTAAATTCAATTTCACCAACAAGCATGCGGGGAAACACTGCATTGTGATACCAATACTTGTTCACCCGTGAAGTTATTATTGTCAACGCCTTCGAGGACATTAAAGGCATGAAATGAAAGTGGTGGTCCTGGGCGACGAGACAGGTTGAATTGCTCATCTCCCAGACCCTGCGGGCCTATCAATCAATCGTGATCTACCGCCACAGTTTTGAGTAACATTCAAATTGCGACAATTTGCAGCACGGAGGGCCATGTCCAAAAGGAAAGAAGAGGAAACACGGGAAAAGAGTACGGTCCCACAGACGGCGAGATTGGGCTTGGACCTATACTAGGATGCTCATCTCTTTGCTCCCCGTGATTGTGATAATAAGTTAAACAAAGTCCCAGCCGGCAAATAATGTCTGTGGCCGTCATCGCTGGTGGAAAGTCGAAATCCTAAAAAGCTTCTAGGGGGGCCAGGGGAGCTTCCCCCGGCGGCCCTAAGTCGTTAACGTTTCTCATGTGGTTTCGTCCCAAATGCTCTGTCATCCAATTCATCAACTGTGACTGCGTAGCGAGGTTGCGAGAGTCTTCTCGCTTCCATTTATCTGGGACCGCGGTATTCCGTACGGAGGAAACAGTCCCTTATTTCCAAGAGCAATCAAGAGCCCGGCGGGCTCAAGATGGAGGACGAAATCTCTCGTGATCCCTCTAGGCTCATATCATTCGTCGTATGCCACTTTTGACATCGGGGATTCTGGCCCATACCAGTGGACAGCCAGAGTTGAGAGGGCCACACGACACCATAGAAAATACACCCTAAGGTTCGTTAGGTGTGCTCTTCTGACTCTTCTGACCCTCCCTAGGGACTCTCCAAATGATCCATTTTCAAAACCTTGCACACCCATTGGATATTGTGCGGTTGCTCTTGGATCCTGGGGTTCATTCTTTGCTTGTCTACGACAGTTGATATTTTATGGAGAGATTGGGAATTTCGCGTCTCGCTGTCTCCGACCTGATAATACGGAGTATCTTAGTTGAGTTTCTTTTTCCCTTTGTTCATCGTTGAAAAACACCAAGATTCAACTGCATGCTTATGCTTATTCGGCTGCAAGTCATTATCGGGAATCTGTACTCTCATTTCCACCATAGGATCAGCAGAATCCAATGTACCGGTACCTTGCGACGCCGTGACTCAAACTAGGTTCACAAGGCTTCGTTAGCAGACCATCTCCAGAGCTTCTGAAGGACTCCCGTCTGCTCCCCGCCAGCCCAGTTGCTCCCGCAGCCATGGGCCCTTTCTTTCTTCAGTTTGCTGTGAGAGACTTCTCTCAGAGCTGCCTGGGGTAATTACACAAGTGCCCTGACCTGGCCGGAGAACGGGTACGTACCCGGATCTTGGCATTCAGAGCCTGAACTGAAAGTGTTGTTGTGCTGGGTTTTCCATTTCTTCGGCAAGGGGGGGCATTTAAAGTGGCCCATAGCTGTAACGTAGAGTGACATATTAAGAGAAAAAGTCTACAGCTGACTGCTGGCGTGGATACTTTTGTCCCAGCCACCTTTCTGCCACAGAGGAAGTTCCTGCAAGGTCCCGCCTTCAACGCACAAGTACTTGAACTTGAGCTCCTAAACCCTGGCAAAAAGTCCCCATTGCTTCTTTTTCCACGGATTCCCTGCACTCCACTGGCTCTGGATGTTGACGGATACCGCAGCACGCCCACGCCCATTCCTTTTCACGCCCCCATCTCGTCTCACTCTTGGACGCCTCTGGTCCTCTGGATTTCTGGCTCTTTTGGGCTTTTTCTGGGGGGACTTGCTTGCTTCAGTATGGTGCTCGCTGCTCTCCCACACACACTCTCTCCAGCTTGTCTCGTCTTGTCTTGACTTGTCTCCCTGGCTTTAACCACGTCAAGGCTCACCCCATGTTCAGCTCACCTGCATTTTCTCTTTCTCTTTCTCTTATTCCTCTTCCCCTCTTCTCGTCTCTTGATTGATGACAACAACATCATCAGCATCATCTATTGAAATGCAAACAATAAACCCAAGACTTCAATATCCACCGCATAATTAATACTAGAGAGACTCAGCGGGAAACCACTTCGCTGGGGCCCTCTGAAGGACTGGGCTACCTTACCTTACTCACTCAACTCGCTAGTGGCCTGAGGATCCTGCCCCGATCGGCAGGTTCAAGCCACTCCCCCCTGGCCCTTGGCCCTGGACAAGAGCTTTCGCTCTCCTTTTCGTTAATATCGACCCTATCCACTTTTGCAATCACCCTCACTTCAGTCACTCCTTTTGCACTTCTGGAACCTGGACCCTCTCGCGAGATCTCATCTCCTTTGATTGACGTTTATTCTCATCTCGTCTTCAATAATTCTATACCACACTTAGTTCACTTACATCCCCCATCCCCTCTTTCTCGACCTTCCATTGTTCTTCAGTTCCATTCAAACACACCTTCAACTTCCGTTACCTTTAACCGCCCGCCACATCCATCCCCCTCATATCGATTGATACCAGACGAAATTACTAAAAGGGACCGCCTTATTGCTATACAACTGCACACGCTCGCTCCCACACGCCTACGCCCACAAGGTTCCTCACTCGTTCGCCGTCGTTTTCTACCATCAACCTCGCCGATCTGAATGCTCCGGTAAAACGATTCTAAGCTCTTTGATAGAGCTTTCTGTCTTTGGTTCTGTCAAGGTATATTGACTTCGCCGTTGGTCAATCTTGGGACCACCCGAATAACATCGTACCCCAGGACCCCAACTCATTCGCGTGTCACTGCATCTCCAAATAGAGTCTCAATCACAACCTTCATGATGACTGTCCAAAACGATTTGACATATCGGGGGGTATCTGGTCAGCAGCTGGCCCTCGAGGACCGATTTGAAGTATTGAAGGAAATTGGCGATGGCAGCTTCGGTAGTGTCGTTCTGGGTAGAGTTCGAACGGCCGGTGCCAACGTTGCTCGCCGAGGTACAGTGGTAAGTCGATACGATGTGCACCCACCCTTCTGTGTAACAGCTCGTAACAATTCCTGCAGGTTGCTATCAAGACAATGAAGAAGACTTTCGAGTCACTACAGCCATGCCTAGAACTCCGTGAGGTCGTCTTCCTTCGCACACTTCCTCAACACCCTCACCTTGTTCCCGCTCTCGACATCTTCCTGGACCCCTACACCAAGAAGCTTCATATTGCTATGGAGTACATGGAGGGCAACCTCTACCAACTGATGAAGGCTCGCGACCACAAGTGTCTGGACAACGCTAGCGTCAAGAGCATTCTTTTCCAAATTATGCAGGGTCTCGAACATATCCACTCGCATCACTTCTTCCATCGCGATATTAAGCCCGAGAACATTCTCGTCACCACCTCTGGCCACAATGAATCTGGCAACACCTTCCGCCGATACTCAGCTCTCGTCACTCCTCCCTCAACACCACCCACATATACTGTCAAGATCGCTGACTTTGGTCTCGCCCGTGAGACCCACTCCAAGCTTCCTTACACCACTTATGTATCAACAAGATGGTACCGTGCTCCCGAGGTTCTACTACGAGCTGGAGAGTACTCTGCTCCCGTCGATATCTGGGCTGTTGGTGCTATGGCTGTTGAGATCGCTACCCTTAAGCCTTTGTTTCCCGGCGGTAACGAGGTCGATCAAGTTTGGCGAGTTTGTGAGATTATGGGTAGCCCTGGCAACTGGTACAACAAGTCCGGTAACCGCGTTGGTGGAGGAGAGTGGCGTGAGGGTACCAGACTGGCTGGCAAGCTCGGCTTTTCGTTCCCCAAGATGGCTCCCCATGCTATGGACACCATCCTTCAAACACCACAATGGCCCACCGCTCTGAGCCAGTTCGTCACTTGGTGTTTGATGTGGGACCCCAAGAGTCGCCCAACATCATCCCAGGCTCTTGCCCACGAATACTTTGCCGATGCCGTTGATCCCATGCGACCCAAGTCCTCTGCTTCCCGAATCCTTGGACGCAAGCAATCTGACCTAAGCCGAAGCAGCAAGGAGGCTTCTACCACGCCTACTTCTGTCAAGCAATCTTGGTTCCGGAAGTCTCTCATCGGACGTTCTGAGAGCACCGACCTGGCTACCATGCAGGCCCAGACAAAGGACACCAGCGCTCCACGAGCCGCGCCTGTTGAGACGTCCACCACGAAGGCACGACCCGCTGCCGGGAAGAGAACCACTTGGACAAATGGCCCTTCGAACGTAGCGCCTATGCCTATCCTTCCCACTGCGCGGCCCATCTCGCCGATCCCTGATGCTGTAAATGCCCGCGCCAACAACACATACGACGACTCTTACGCTAATGGATATGGCCAGGGGAAGACCAAGAAACTTGGCCGACAGCTCTCTGTCGCTTCAAGCACAAACAACTACACAGAAATGCATCGGCAACAGGCCGAACGGGCACTCAATGGGAATTCTGGCCTCGCCTCCCCTCCGAATGGACAGAAGGAGAGCTTCTTTTCACATCTCCGAAAGCGTGCGCGGCGGTTCTCGGGACGACATCAGACCCCCGTCTCACCCGCCTATGATGACGACCTCGAGGCCCAGGTTGGATGTGGCCCTTGGACTAGCAACCGGTCGTCCATGGTTATTGACCAATCGCAACAACAGGCTCCCATTCCTAAATCCGAGGTCTACGAATCCCTGGACAAGGCCCTCCGAGATGTTCAGAACAACCTCGATTCGCGGCCTCCCGTTCCGCCCAGTCACCAGATCTCGCCTACCAGCACCCTCAAGCGACATCACTCGCTTCCTCAACACCAAGCCCGGTCAGTAGATAACTTGATTGGGGTTGCTCGTGGTGGACCCATCTCCAGTCGAACCAGGAGGGCCCAGGCAACTCATGGCGTGCATCAGTATGAGGCACCCGATGAGGAGGATGAGCTTCTGGATGAGGCCATGACTTCAACTCAGCGAGCTATCAAGCGAATGGAGCAGAACGCCAACAAGCCTCTTCGACAATCGGCCAGCAATATTGGACTGATGAACCCTTATCCTACCCCTTCTCCTTCAGCCAATGGCAACCAAGTCTTGTTTGCTGATGGTCATGAGGCTGTCACTCCCACGCCACTGAACCTCAACAGGAAGACTGATAACCAGTACAAGTGGCCTACGCCACCATATGAGGAGAGCGAATGGGCAGCATCAGCCGCCGCCAGTATTTGGGCTGCTGGCAGCCGGATTTAAGTTTTATCAGCCAGACACAAACCGTTACGATTACGTCCAGTGGCGTGGAAAAGTTTTTTTTGATATCGACTCGCATGGTCATGGTGTTTGGGTGTTCGGGTTGAGCTATACAACCCTTTTTTGATCTTTTTATCATTATTGTAACGTGGGCGGTTCGTTTGTTTTCTTGGGCATACTGGTTTGACTATACATACTTTTATTTCCCCTTCGATTCGGCATTCTCAACTTTTCACCAAATACCCGGCCGGAATCTTACGCCGCCTTCAGCACATTATTACTGTTATTACCTACCTACCTTACCTACCTACCTCTTCGCTATCTCTCACTTTTTGAACCGTTTGCTCTTATTCAATACCCCCTATAGACCACAGGCGAGCGCAGCCGCAGCAATCTGCTTGAAGCAATACTACATACCACTCAATCCATTTCTTTCCTTTGTCTCATTATATCAGAAGGGCGGAACGGAGTCTGAGGTGCTTGGGCTGAATATGACCGGCCATTTTCTTCACACGTCATATCTTGGGTTATCTTTGCTTGAATGGACACAAAAGGGTCAAACAGGACGCCTCCTAGGAGATGGACAAAGTGACGGCCAGAGCCATGGTTTGCTTTTTGAAGAAGCATGTAAAAAAAAAGTCAGCGGGCATTTCATTATCCATCTTTTCTGTCAATGCATTGCTTGGGAGACTGTCAACCAGACCTATAGATGGAGTTTATTGCAGGCCAGGATACCAATCTGATCAGTTTGCAATTTTATGATCAAAGTATATAATTATTTACACGCCCCGGCAATAGGAGAAGGAATGCCTTTGGTATGAGGAGGAACCATGGGGTTAATCAAGAAAAACTGACAAAACAATTTCTGTTTCAAATGCTCTGTGCGATATTTTGCTTTGGATTGTCCAATAATGGAAGCGATATAAGGACCGTGGGTTAACTAGAGAATGCTGGCGGTCTCAATAAATCGTCAAGATGGTTTCTGCCTCCCTTTAGTAGTGAGGCAGCATTTGTAGGAAGCGGGGAGGCAACCAAATTACAGATTGAAATGAAGGAGATGAGGTGGCTTGAGTAGTGAGTTCATGTTGCATTAAGGCATGGTGCTATTTGTACAATATTCGGTTAGGACAATAAGAATAAGCAAATAGTGCTCTTAGACTTATATAGCTCGCACGGTTGCTGTTAGAGTGTGATTGTTTTGAGCCACAATGTGATAAATAACATTGATGTTTTTGAGATGAGCTGTATGAGTTTCATTGTAACAATTGCATCAATGCAACAAACAAGCAGATAATACGAGTTAGTTAACTATAGTTATAAGCTGTTGGCTCCAAGGTGAGATATATTGTGGTCGGTCACGTGTACGGCTAGAATATCACGACGGCTTACTTTAGTAGTTACTACGTATGTATTATGATGGACCTTAGGCAGCAGCACTCAATTGTCCTTGTTAGCCAAGCTGAAAAACTGATGACAAGGCGGTGACTATTACGAAACGAAGACGATCTGTTTCATCTCCTTAAAACGTGGCGAAGCATCTTCTTCTCTCAGCATCTTTTGCGATTTTCTTTTTGCATGACCTGACGATAGACGTTTCATACGCTTCAGTCAACTGATTCAGACTGTCACAAGCTCTTCAAAAGGACCTGTCGACGATTTGTTCTGGGAATCATCTCATAGAATACTCAACTCTGCTGCATTATTCTCATTTTTTGGACCTCAATCTTTAATCTCTCACTGGCATCATTATCATCCCACCACAGGCTGAACTGGACATCTTACGCGGGGGGAGGGGTAATTCAGTGTTGGCTGAAGGATTCATGGGCGGATGGATGAGCGAGCTTTTATTGTCAACTGAGAAACACAACGAAATTAGCAGCCCATCATGAGTCTCAATCTGCCAATTCGACCCAGCACAAGCAGTCAGCGCAATCGGGAGAGTCGTAATAATTACTTCAACAGCTATACCCCACCAAGCTCAACCGAAGCTATCAATGGACCTGTTAGGGAATTGGTGAGGGAGCAGACGCCTCTGAACGATCGCTTGATTGTGGGTGTTGATTTTGGAACTACTTTCTCAGGGTGAGTGAGTGCATAGCCATGAAAACAAGATACAAACTGATGTCTGTAGTGTTGCGGCTGTCTACACATCCACCCCTGATGACATAGAAATTATCAAGACTTGGCCAGGCGGCAATGGTATCACCTCAGACAAAGTCCCAACTGAGATTGCCTACGACTTTCCTCCTAATGCACCTCAAGGCACCGAGCCAACTGTGAAATGGGGTTTCCAATTCAAGCCCGAGGAGTCACGTCTGCGCTGTATCAAGCTCTTCCTCGACCGCTCCCAAAAACTCCCCTTCTATGTCAGCCCTCTCGACACAGCCGCACAGCTCAAGCGCTTCAACAAGAATGTCGTAGATGCTGTGAGTGACTACCTAACGCAGATTTACAAGCATACCATGGATACGCTTACTCGTCGATATGGCGAGTCGTTTATGGCGTCAACAAAGGTTGAGTTTGTGCTTACTTGTCCGGCTGTTTGGAGCGATGCGGCAAAGAATACGACGCTGCAGGCTGCGGAGAGAGCGGGTATGGGGTTAAGATCCGAAATTCAGATGATCAGTGAGCCTGAAGCTGCGGCTGTGTATACGCTCAAGGCGATTCAGCCGAATCATCTGAATGTGGGTGATAATTTTATTGTGTGTGATGCTGGTGGCGGTACTGTTGAGTAAGTGAGCCAGCCCCTTGAATCTTTCAAGACACTAACAATTGGCAGTCTCATCGCTTATAAGATTATTTCTCTTAAGCCTCTTCGTGTAGAAGAGTCTGCGGTTGGAACAGGAGGTCTTTGTGGAAGTGCCTTCTTGAACTATCGATTCGAAGAGCATGTCAGAGGCCGTCTTGGCCAGACTCGTTTCGATGAGATGAAGGCCAAGAAAGGCAAGACATGGCAAATGGGTCTTCGATACTTTGAAGAGTTTGTGAAGAGGAACTTTAACGAGGATGAACACCAGGAAGTCAACGTTCCGTAAGTACACCATGGCGCTTTGCTTTTACTCTTACTGATCTTTCTAGTTTCCCTGGTCTCCCCGACGATGAAGAGGCTGGGCTGGACTCTGGTTTCCTAGTCATGACAGCAGAACAAGTTAAGGATATCTTTGAGCCTGTGGTTAAGGAGGTCTGCGACCTTGTCCAGGGCCAAGTCACAGGTCTTCGATCCAAGGGCGGAATCGTCTCAGGTATCGTGCTAGTGGGAGGTTTTGGTCAGAGCGATTACTTATACCGTCGTTTGAAGTCTCACTTTACAAGTGCTGCTCCACCGCCGTATAGTGAGAGACCTACGCATGCCAATGCCAATGCTACACAGGAGACGGGCTCTATCGAGGTCATGCAGCCGGTGTATGCTTGGACGGCGGTTGTGCGAGGTGCTGTTCTTCGAGGGCTGGAAGGCAATATGGTTATATCCCGCAAGTCTCGAATGCACTATGGTACATCGTATGCTACTGTGTATGATGAAGATAAGCATTCAGTTAGTGAGCGATACTGGTCTCCTTTATGGGAACGATGGATGGTCTCTGATCGGATGCAATGGCATATTGCAAAGGTACATCTCTCCTTAACATAAACTTGCATCTACTAACACATCACAGGGCGAGGCTTTATCACCACTAGCCCCCATCGCATTCCACTACACACGTAACTTCCGCCCCGGTCAATCCCTCATCGTCACAGACGACCTGATAGCATGCGACGCGGATGAGCCACCTGTAGCATACACACGCGATCTCATCCACGTGTGTACCCTTACAACAGATCTCAATGCCGTTCCAAGGAGTTTGTTTACGAGATTGACGACGACGAGGGGCGTTGAGTTTGATAATTTGGATTTCACACTGGAGATGAGGGTTGAGAGTGCGGGATTGGGGTTTGAGTTGAAGGTTGATGGGGTAAGGTATGGAAGGGTTGAGGCAGAGTTCCATTAGGGGATTGGTATTGCGATTGAATGGAGTTATTATCGGGCTAGAAAATATGCATATATATTTATTGATGAGGTGAATTTGGCT
This sequence comes from Fusarium anguioides, assembly GCA_012977745.1. NCBI lineage: Eukaryota > Fungi > Ascomycota > Sordariomycetes > Hypocreales > Nectriaceae > Fusarium > Fusarium anguioides. The sequence continues at coordinate 9,965 of JAALXK010000290.1, read as the reverse complement.
CCCCTGTCTCCAATGCTTTGATGAAGAGATGGTTGTAATTGTCTACTTTGATCTATACCTTACTAACTTGGCTCCAATCACTTCAAGATGATCAAGTCTTGTCTAAAATCTATTTTGTGCTTACTCTCGAAAACGAAGCTGTTCACAAGTCGTTCTTCCCCTTTGTTCGTCTTGATTGTACGATTGCATGTTCATGAGAGAACACAATCAACACGACATGTTCAGTTGCGAATTCCTTCAGAAGTACTCACAAGAACATAGAACAAGCATAAAGGCCTGATAAAACTTATCCTAGAAGCCATAATCTCGCGTCGCACATATAAAGCAATGTCCCTGATATTCAATAATGTCTTCACTTCTGTATTAAAGATACAAAACAAGTTCAAACAACACACGAAATCAAAACACGCTCACTCTAAAGATAAGTCAATTTATTCAAAATGAGTACATTTCTAAGCTTTCAGTGGCGTAACGACGAAAACGTCTGCTGCTTCCGTGCTCTCGACAACACAAACACAGACTGCATGATCGCCCTGCGCGTCCCCTGGATCCAATGGCCCAACAACCACCTCGACGACTCGAGCTCTCCCTGGTGGGTAATCCGCGATAAAGCACACTTCGCAGTACAGCAGTGGCGGGCTGCTCTCAAAGAAAAACTCTCTGGTGAGCCGCTCCATAAACACATGCGGATCACTAGTACTATATTGATTAACGAGCAGCTGAGACTAACTATTGATAGTCTGGGGGAGGGTGAGGATCATATCAAGTTGTTTTATGCTTTTGCAGCGGATGATGTTGCTAATTTGGAGGATGTTAAGGGGTTGGACCTTGGGAAGGATGTTATCAAGTGGATTTGGAGTGGGATGGATGCGTATCCTGTTGTAAGGAGGTTTAGGAAGAGAGTTCCAAAACAGGATTAATATCAAGTGTATAGGATGAGAGGTAAGTATGCTGGACATATACCTATTCAGTAAGAGTAATCAGAGTACATTTATAATTACTGTCATCGAGATAGCAGGTATATGATCCAAACATGATTCAAATTAGCACATACAGTAAGTGAAGAAGTTGTGTGCCAACGGACCAAGAAATTGATTGAGACCCTGTTGCTACTAATGGACTCATAATTATGTATAACTGTTTCAATAAAAAATCTGTTTAGAGTTATCTGATCATTCAGAAGATACAACTCTTACATGTACGGATACGTCACTTTCAAGATAGATTATTTGCCCTTCCACTTTTCAAGGTGGGGCAGCACAAACAAGTATCACCAACTCTTTTAACAATCCTTTATTTCTCATTCTTTCACACTCACAAACTCAAAATGACTTCTTCTGAACGTGCTTCGGCCCTCGTAAAATGGGCAACCTCCAACGGCGCTCACATCAACCCTTCAGTCGAAGTCTCTCACTTGCCTGAAACAGGCCTCTCATTCTGCGCAACGGCCAATACATCGCCCTTTGACACAATCGTCAGCATCCCTTCGTCTCTTACGCTCTCTTATTTAAACACTCTTCCTGGACGTGACGATCCTAAGCCTTTTCCTGCGGGTTTTCTGGGAGAGGTACCACCGCATGTTATTGGTCGCTTTGTTCTTATCAAGCACTTTCTACTGAAGGAAGAGTCCTTCTGGGCGCCTTATATACAAGCTTTGCCGCAACCTGATGACCTTGATTCATGGTCTCTTCCACCATTCTGGCCTGATGAGGACGCCGAGTTATTTGAAGGGACAAACATTGAGGTTGGTGTTACGGGCATAAGAGCCAATGTGAAGCGAGAGTTCAAGGCGGCATATGATCTCTTGGCCGCTGAGTCGTGGGAGCCTGAGCTTCTCAAGCAATTCACATTGAGTTTATATCAATGGGCCTACAGCACCTTCTCCAGCAGAAGTTTCCGCCCAAGTCTTGTCCTAGGACCCGAGGATCAACAACGTCTCCCCGAGAGTGTCAAGCTCGATGACTTCTCGGTTCTTATGCCGCTATTCGATGTAGGAAACCATGATATGACTACCAAGGTTCAATGGGGGCGGGATGAGAAGACCAACAACTGCAGTCTCAAAGTCGGCAAGGCGTATCGGGCAGGAGACCAGGTTTTCAACAACTATAGCATGAAGACAAACGCTGAGCTACTGCTCGGTTATGGCTTCATGTTGCCAGAGACTGAGGAGTTGCACAATGACTATGTTCATGTACGAAAACGTCAACCTGCTCAGGGTGAAGCTACAGAGGAGTACTACATCTCACTACGACCCATCCGGCACGCCAGTTCCCTCCTCGCACGATCCAAGCAGACCGTTCAACTTGGCGAATTAACTCCTGTGCTTGGAGCCTTTCAACATGTTCAGCACGATATGGTTTGGGACATCTTCTGTACTCTCGCACCTCCCGAGCAACGCGCTCAACTTGTTTGCGAAGGCTCAGAGCAAGACCAGCGAGAGAAATTTTTCAGCGGTCAAGTTACTGAGGATGGACGGGTATTCTTGCAGCAAACGGCGGCTATTATCCAGCATAAGGTGATGCAAGAGCTCGAGAGGTTACTAGAGACGGATGTGGAGGTTGTAGGTGGAGGAGATTTGACAAGGAACCAGCAGCTTGTACTAGACTATCGAGCGAGGTGTAAAAAGGTGCTTGAGAATACACTCGAAGCTATGAATATGGAAGAGCTATTTGGAGAAGAGGAAGAGGAAGAGGAATAGACATGGTTCATGACACGGAATTAGATATGATAGAGGCATTTTGGTTGCACCTTTTAAGGTGCAACCAGAAGCTATTTTGAGATCAAGATATGACTCTCGTCATTTAGGGATAGGTCCAAAGATAAAAAGTTTGTTTGTTTCTGATGTATTAAATGCGGATGGTGGTTTGATCGTGCTACAAATACGCCATATCCATTCACATTGGTCACCTTGTCCAGTCAGAACTATAGTTACATCTCCACTCTCTTCCTCCTCTTTATCTCTGATCATTATTTCGAACTTTCAACAACTACTACTCCAACTTTGAGACCTATTCGCAATTTAACTGAGGCTTCGCATCTTACACGACTCACCCCACCTCCGCCATCATGACAACCCCCAAGCTGCTTGATCTCATCACCCACATGGACAAGTGAGTGAGTCTTCCTATAGCTTTGTCATAGTTGGTCTAACAACTCCAGTGCTCCTCTGGACTTTGAAACAAACTATGCACCCTACTATCGCCTCTTTCTCTCCCCGGACCCTCGTCCCCATGGCTTCATTCTCCCCGCAACCGTCTCACTAATGCCATGGCCCCCATCTTTCACCGTCGACCATGAAAACCGCACCGTAACTCTCAGCGAGCCACCATCAGCCTCAACACTCACAGAGCACGCAAACTCCGCATTCCAGGCAGCCGTTGATAAAGCAATCGACGATGATTTGTTTCCTATTCTACACAAGGAACACAGTGAGTACTTTCGTGTAGTCGGTGCAAGGAGCTTTGTGCAGGTTGAGAGATTTGCTTCACCTCTGTTTGGTATTGCTACGCGCGGTGCTCATTTAACAGGTTATGTTCGAGGAGATGACGGCGAGGTCAAGATCTGGGTCGCGAGAAGAAGTCGGCATCTTTTCAGCTATCCTGGCCTGCTGGACAGTACTGTTGCTGGCGGTGTGAAAGCTAATGATACGCCTCTTGCGTGTATCCAAGCTGAGTCCACGGAGGAAGCTTGTCTTCCACCAGATCTGGTATCATCGAGCGTTGAACCAGCAGGAGCTGTAACACTGGCGAATATCAACCCAAAGTCGAAACTGTTCCACTCAGATATCATCTACGTCTTTGACCTCGAGATGCCGAGCGACGTGATCCCTAGACCGGGGGACGACGAAGTCGAGGAGTTCGTGCTGATGGGGTGCGGAGAGGTAGTAGAGCGCATGTTGAAGGGAGAGTTTAAGCCCAACGTCTGTCCTGTCATGATCGATTTCTTGGTTAGAAGGGGGTATATTACCAAGGAGAATGAGGGCGGCTTTGAAGAGATTCAGAAGAGGTTGAGGAGAGAGATCCCTGTGCCGATGGAGTCGGATATATAGTTTATACCAATGCCAGTAGATAAGATGGTCGATCAAGTCTGTATAGACGCTGTCCTTGTGTGGTCTTGTGTTGGTCGAAGAGTTAGTTGGGTTGAAGGTTAGTAGATGTCCGCGGTGGTTGACCCAACTAACGCTTTGGCATATGATCAGACAACGCAACGTAAAATTCTTGTCGCTTTATCTACTATTCATAACGTAGCTTTGATGTTAATGGCATCGTCGTTGATTCTAGTAGGAGTTGCCATTTTGTACTATCGCGAGAGATTCGTCATGGCCATCTGCTACTCAATTCATACACCAACAGCCCAAACTTTAACAGTGGGCAAGTGTTTGTGCGCATAAATCAGAGTATTTCATCATTCGACAATTCCACAATCTTCGCTTTTTGCAAACTTGAATATTGATATACTTTAAAGTGGTATAATACGGGGTTAGTGGCCCAATTATGGCCGAAATCATGTCCAGGGTAGTCAACATGGAAGTAAAAAACGGTTGGTGAAGCGAGTGAGGCGAGGTTCCTTCCCGAATGGTAAGGTACAGGTAGGTTCCCTTCCATCAGCCCACCAAAAAAGTCCACCTACATCCCCCAAATTTCAACCCGCAAAAGAAAAAAAATTGGCCAGCGACGAATATCAACCAACAATAATTCTACAAGACTGAATCACTAACAATCTCTTTCTTATGCGTACTAGGATTATACTGGAAAATCCAATATTACAAGGTAACTACGTATAAAAGTCACTCTTCTTTGTCTGCTGACCTTTGCTTGACCCCGCCTTGACACATCAGACGCAAACTGCTTCACGCCGATTGAAGTAAATGATTTGTTTGATTTGTGCTTTACGGCCAGATATCTGTTGTGTACTCGTAAGTACGAGGCGATAATACAGATATTATAAGCTATCTTCAGTTTCTGGACAACTTGCACCATTTTCCAAATTTTTTCGTATCTTACAGTCTCTTCCTTATCATGATATTCTCACACAGCGTTCAATTCACCACCAGTCTTCAGTCTCCAGTCTCTCCCTTTCTAACATATATCCTCTCTGATTCACTGCCTTATCTTTTCGTCTCTCCTTTACGGTCTCTCGAAAGGAGTTATTCCTTATAGTTTCTTCTTCCCTCAAAAACGACATACTTGGAGCCCCAGGACCTCACACCCCAAACCATGGATACATTACACTAAAGGCCGACACAAACGCCTCTCAACTTTCGCACAAAGAACTGAGTTTGTTCATCATGCACTCAAAATCTCAAAGGTTTTTTCCTCGATAACGATTTGCTTTTGCCCTTTCAACAAAGATCAAGACCATTGCCACCCAGAAACCTGAGTCGCTTTTAATCAAGTACTCGTCGCTGATACACTACCAAAGACCGACGACGTCTTGTATCGCATCAAACCACACACCCCAACGGCGCATATGTGATGGACTTCATACGACTTCCCAGATACTGATTTCTGCGCGACTCTTCAACAGCCAGTTAGCCCCTCTGAGTTGCCCAGGAGCTTTCTGTTAATGCAATGCTCCCAGCAACATCAGCTCATCATTGCTCGACACATACATCACAACGCAAACACAATAGCCCAGTGGGATAACGAAGCTCTTTTCACTACAACTAAGCAATACATTATCGACAAGCAGCCTTCGGACGCCCGCTGCCATCCAAGTCATCTTGATGGATAATACCAAGCAATCATGCGCTATCGCTCTCTCCAGTCTCTCGGGTATCTCCCAAAAACATATCATCCTCCCACCCGCCAATCTACCTCGATGCTTTCTCGCGCCAGAACATGTCTCTGTGCGCGAACTACTGTTTATTTAAGTCGACATCCATTCGCCTAAGGATATCACGACGTCTTCATTACCTATTCATCAGGCTTGGTTTGTGTCTGCCTCGTCCGAGGCGGCATGCTTGAGATTTTGCCAAGCACGCCACGCCACTCCTTTGAGCAAGCATGACACCTGGTGTAGCCGTGCGTGCGGCTGGGTATAATGGTGACTCATGCTCTCCGGTCGACGAAGCCACCAAGCTCCCAAAAAGTCATACAACTCATACAATCCGTCTGTCAGTCCGACTTCATGTTTACTCCTCCTCCGAGTCCGACTCATCACTGGACTCGGCGGTTGGCGTAGGAGCTTGCAGCACGGGTTGGGGATCTCCGGGCTCTTGGCCAGGTCTGTATAGATCACGAAGATCACGAAGTTGTGCGATGCGCTCCTCCTGTTCTCGCGCACTCATGGGTTTGTTCTTTTTAGGCTTTGCCGATGTGGACGATGCCTTAGTGTGCTTGGGTGGCGCGGATCGGGATACTTCTGGAGAAGATGGCACGTTGGCGTCCTTACCGAACCCGGGCAGCACCTTCTTGCATAGTTCCCAGAGCTTGAGTAGGGCCTCGTTGCTCAGCTGGTCAATATCCAGCTCAAGCTCTCCGTCGGTGTTTTCCTAGGGGGCATCGTTAGTACATGGACGCTGTCACAACAGAGCGGGAGTCAACTTACATTCTGGCCTGTGTCTCGCTTGATGATATCAATGGCGCGGTCAAGTTGAGCGCCATCAAGGTCGTTGATAGCCGAAGCGATGGCATCCTTGTCCGCAGCCGTAAGCGTCTTCTTAGTTGCCTTCTTAGTGCCACTGGGTTTCTTGGGATGAGGCACATTTCCGCTGGGCTTTCGAGGGGCAGATCCGCTGGGCTTGGGCTTGCTGGGCTTACTAGCCTTCTTGGCAGGCTTATCCGCATGCTTTGTGCGCTGCTGGTTAAGGGCCTGCTTGGCTTTGAGGAGGTTTCCCTGAACGAGATCAACAATACTCTTTTGCATTTGGATCATGCTTTCATTTGGCATATCCGCACACAAAAGCTGGGTAAGCTTCTCGCTCTCCTCTCTCATTTTGGTCTCCAGGTCTCGCACTTCCTTACTGTGGTCGACACTGGGAGGAGCTACCACCTCATCGACATCAGCCTCCTCTTCCTCTTCTTCATCGTCGCTGCCGTGGGAGGTAGCAGGGGCGTGAGCCTTGGCGTACCTGGCCAACCAGTTTTCTTTGTCTTTCATCAAACTGTTATAGTAGTCCTCCAATTGTGAGGCTACATATGAAACAGTGTTGCCTTGATCGACAGAGCCATTGAAAGTATAACAGTTGGTGAAGATCAGCCGCACGTTCTTGTCAAAATCCTTGACGTTGGTGATGGCACCACTCTTGAGAAGACGGGACACCTGTGCAAGATCCATGGGCTTTTTGATGATGGAGTAGTAATGGGGGATGTTGAGTCCTTCGGCATCAACAGGTTCCATGAACCAACTGTTGAGGGCATGGTTCTTGGGGGACATCAGATCGTTGATCACCTCCTCAGCAAACTGCAGCTCAGGCTTGAGCTTCTTGCGTGACGGCTTGGTGGTGTAGTCAATATCCTTGGGCTTGGGAGCGCGGACGGTTCGCTTGGGACGATCACCCTCGGTAGCAGTTGACGCACGACGCAGTTCAGCGGCGCTGGCATTGGCTTCTTGAGATCCTAATCGCGGCTTTGACGACACACTTTCGGCGGCGGGACTAGTGCCAGGCCCGGCAGATGGCTTGCGAGCAACAGAGTCACCCAGAGAACTGATGCGCGACTCACGCGGAGGTTTGGGCTTAGGTGCCTGTTTGGGCTTGACTGCCTCCTCCTGCGGAATGGTAGCAACCTCTTCCCAGATGCTTCGGATGGCATTAAAAGCGGCAGCGGTAACCTCATGCAGACTTCCATTGAAGCTGCGCGTGTTGTCGTACATGAGAGCCAGGTCATTGCGGAAATCACGAACCGTAGCATATGCGCTGCTATTGGTGTCACGCAAGGTTCGGTCGATCTCGGACAGGTCCGTGGGCTTCTCAATCTTGGCCAAGTAACTCTCAGCGAGTTGAGGCCACAACTTGGAAACGGAATCCTTGAAATGCCCACCAGCCTTAGTCTTCTTCACGCGAGCCAGCACCTTGCGGAACTCGCGTCGTTGGAAAGGAGTGAGCACTTGGTTATTGAATTCGTCTTCATTCCACTTGGTGAGGCCAGAGAAACGAGACTCCTTATCGGATGTTGGCTCAGCAGGTGTGCCTTCGGCCTTGGGGCCAGCAGAAGCAACGTCGACAGGTTCTTCCGATTTCGGTTCTGTCTTGGCTCGCTTGGGAGCAGGCTCGTCTGTGGCATCGTCCTCACGTTCGCGCGCGACCTTAGAGCTGACTGAGGTGTCTACCGCTGGCGCATCCTGCATAGATACCTCGGTGGAGGGCTTGGGGGCATCGGCATCGGCTTCGTTGGTATCGATAGCCAACTGAGACAGGCTGGCAGGTTGGACATCGGCTTCCCTAGTGGGAACTGCAGCATCGTTGGAGGCAGGTGCCTTGTCGTCTGTTCCTTCGGCCTGTTCAGGAGCGCTGGCAGAGTTCTCCGTCATATCGACATCTTTAGACTCTTTTTCGGTTGCGTCCTCAGCAGGCTTCTCATCTTGGGGCTTGTCGGCAGGGGCAGCGTCTGTCATATCGACGTCCTCTGCGGCGGTACTGGGCTTATCCTCTGTTGGCTTGGAATCGCCTTTCTCTTTTGTCTCATCGTTGCTCTCCGATTTGCCGCTGTCCTTTTCGACCTCATTCTTTGTTGAAGATTCGAGATGGGCCTTCTTTTCATCGCCAGGTTCCTCCATCTCTACGTCTTTGCTTACACCATTCTCGACTGGATGATCGTCTGGCTTGGTGCCATTTACTGGCGCGGATTCAGATGTCTCCGCTGGCTTTTCGGGTGTCGCATGCCTGATAACAACAATGTCAGCGAGTGCTGAGAAACGGGATGCGCGTTTGCGTAATGCATCGCAACACAGAGGTACGCGACGACACAGGCAAAGAGAGCATGCCATCGAAACTGAGGGGCAACTTACCCGTTGACTTCGGACTTTTGTTCCTTCTCTGCTGTGACATCGCGCGACGTAGAATCGGGTGCGGGAGCGGGAGTATCGGGGGTTGGCGAAGCCATAATGGCCGGTCGCGATAGGGCGCGTCAATATAAGGATACCTTAGTTGACCTGTCGCGACATGAAATAGCGATGCGCGGGAAAAGTAGGTGAGTTGACGATTATCGCGAGTCGACGTGAAGTTGATGCGCGATGGAAGTTGTGAAGTGGAGACGTTTTTTTTGGAATGGGGGCGCGTCGCGCAGTTGCGAACCTTGAAATGGAAGGCGGGGGGTCGCGATCTTATATTCGCAGCTACTCAGAATTCTGGTAGCCTAGCGGAGCAGCAAGATAAGGTAGGCGGAGGCGGAGGCGACGGCAAAAGTAACCAAGACCGATGTCGTAGTCCGTCCGTGTGAGGTAAGAACCTAAGCAAGGTAGGTCCGAGATGAAAAAAAGAGGAGTAAAAGCCGAAGCAATGACGCTCACAATGGAAATCGAACGGCTGACTTTTGCGACGGGGGGCGGAGGTTTTGCGCGTGTAGGTGTAGCAGCAGCTCAGTACAAGTTCCAGTACAATACAGGGTAAAGTACGGAAGAGAAAGAGGAAGAAAGAAGAAGGCTAGAAATTGGAGAAATAAAAAATGACTAAGCAAAAGAGGAAACGGTTAAAGCGATTCAAGCCCAAACCTATTATTGATTATTGTTGGAAAAAGTGAATAAAAGCGCAATTGAATAAAAAAGAGGCGATGATGATATGTATGAGGTAGATTCAAGGTCAGGTAGGTGAGAATGGAAGAATGGTGATTCTTTTTTGGAGGTGATCGCCGGCTTCGAGAACAATAATAAGAACTTTGAACGAGCAAGCTCTTATCGTGATCAGGCGCGGGAGTGTGCTTTTTGTGCTTTGCAGTAACTGAAAAGGTGCAAAGGTGGTTTGCCAAGAGCCAGTGAAAGCTGGCTTCCTTTTTTTTTTTGGCCGGGGACCGGAAGAGGGTAGGGAG
>JAALXK010000289.1:0-12492 GCA_012977745.1 Fusarium anguioides | reverse complement strand
CCGCTGTTGTATGTTTTTTTGTGCTTTTTGGTAGTATTCGCACACCATATTGCCTATCACGACTGTGATTTCGGTAGTGAATGAAGCCATCAGCTGGGTACGTGGTGAGAAGTCTTTTGTTTTGCAAGCAGCTGTCCTTCGTGTGGTGGGGTCATGATGATGAAAGAAAGGTGTGAACCGGGAGCACAGTCATTGTACATTTGGCCACTCACCAACACGTGGTCAACAACTAAAGAGAAAGACATTCATTTTAACCATGTCTCACCAGAGGGATTCAATCTTTGCGGTGCGAGTCTTTCTCGTCATGTCATGACTTTGGCATCATGACAAGTCCTCAGCTTGGACTAGCGTCATGGCCCCACCTGCTGAGTCATTCACCTTCCACAGCTTCACGGTCACTCCCTCGGCAACACCAAACAACAACCAAACACAATCATCATCATCTGCATTGCTACACACCATCCGCTATGGAAGATTCAACCGCCAGAGAGACGTCTTTTCATCGATTGAGCATCGAGAATAGTCGATTCGCCACGCATCCTCTCTTCTGGACTTCGGAGCACCTCGACCTGCTGAATTGTCATTTCCAGCACATCAACTACGACGGAAGCACTTCTCGTTTCATTGTTCCCGATCGCGAAGACAAATACCTGACCAGGTGTGCAGAACCACTACAACAGAAATCACATAAACAACTGCAGAATACATCAATTCTCTATTACGCTCAAAAATTGCTTACGCGACAAGGAAGCCCGTTGACGATCCTCGAGTAAGTTCATCCACCTCATCTTACAATCTCCCAAACCCAACTTGACCAGGGGGAACCCTGCTTTCAGGTACAACAAGCATAGAGTTTAGAGACCAAAGTGCGACGTGTACTACCCAACGAACCCGAACCCAGAAGCGCCCCTCGTCGTCGGTTTTCTCCCCTACAGCAATATCGACCAAGAGCGGAGGAACAGTCTCACCGTGCGAAACGCCCCTGTTGGTCAATTCAACGGTCCCCTTGCGCGAATATATGAGCGAAGACTTCGCCGCACCACTCCATCTGTGTGGTTTGAGGATCCTTCTTTGATCGGCGTTATGCTATCGATTGCCCAAGTTGAGTGGCGTAAATCTGATTCTCCAAAACCGAAATCCATTCTTGTGAGTTCTCGCCAGCAAACAGTTACGGCAAGCTGACATTTTGGACAGGTGCGATTAATGGTGGCGAAAGGCCTTGACAACAATGCACATGTTTACCAGGCTGAATTCTCCAGTGAGATCTTTCAATGCCTGGAAGTTCCAACGCGTACCTTTCCGAATGGGTCATGGCCTACTATAAAGCACATGAAAGTCCCTTCCGAACCATTCAAGACCTTCTCAGACCGTATCCTGACTTGTCTCGTTCCCGACGAAGACAACTCCAGCGGCGATCAACAAACTATCACTGAAGCCACGCCAGTAACCGAGAAGCGAAAGCGCGACGAGAAAGATCCTGAAGGCCAGGGAGAAAGTAAGAAAAGATAATATTTGGGTCGGGAGGGTGATGAGTGATGCTGTGGTCGTGGGACGAGGTGTCATGACTGGGCCGGCCGAGTTGGCTCCCTTGCAGAAAATGGGTGTTCTTGGTATGAAGCATTGTCTATGCATCTGTATGGCATTAGTGTTTCGCTAAGACTGTTGTTTAAATTCCGGTAGTGAGCCGAAGCGAAGTTCGTTGGTATGATAATTAATACATGCGAACAACATCACTTTCTGGTCTTGTGTGATTCTCGTATTCTTCTGTGGATAGACTCAGTGTTCAATCAACAGGAAGTGGATCGCATAAACAAAGACACAGCAAGTAAAATTGATATACCTGAGTGTCAAGACTTCCACGCGTTTTCAATGGTGGTAAGAGAAAGCGACTATCCTCTCCTTGCTCTTCGATGGCGAAGTGTCTCGGAACCTGGAGCGTTTGAGTCTGTCTTTTGGGATGAAATAAGAGGGGAAGTATGGAACTTGTGAAGAACGAATTTCGTGATTGAGGTCTTGGAAAGGCTCCAGCGCAGACGAGAAGAACACGCCTTATTACTGAAATTTGAGGTATTGCGGTAAGCGTTCTCGATGTTTTACCTGAAGGTCTTGTCTCGTGGACACACGGATTGATCGTATATCACTTGGTGCCCTACCGATAAGCTTAACAAATGTCTCTTAACAGTTGGAATACGATTTCCCTGACATGACGAGGCCGGTCTGTTAGAGAGAGGGGCGGACACTAAGCAGGGGATTGGAGAGCCGCCGGTTGGTAATACCGTCAATGTCAACTGAAAAATATTCCAAGATCACCGAGATGTGTTCGACTCGCCGATATAGTCAGATCTCACCATATCAGCCTGCTGAAGTTAGCATGCCGGCTCACGGCGGACTCAATGTCAAGACCATCCACCTGAAAGTTGTCACGTATCTTACAAGCATAATCGAATCTCCCTTCATCACTTTCATCATTTTCATCACCGTTCTTAACTCTCTATAAGCACGGTATACAGTCGGCTGTATTATTTCTCAATGTTGACCTTCGTGTTGTGTATCGATGGGACATTCCTCGGTGCTGAATGCGGGACTATAAATCTTATAAGCTCGTCACAGTACATGGTGAGAGAGTAGGGATAGCTGTCAAGCTTATCGCCATGATGTGGCGTTGAGGGTCATCGCCAATTCTGGAAATAAAGGCGCCCGGGAAAGTCGAGGCTGATATGGCCGCTAGCACGAATGGGAACAAACAGGCGCCTTAGAGATTGGCCCTAAGTGGTAGAGACCAAGAAAATCCGGGTTCAGTTCGTAGTGAGAGGTCTATCTGTTCCGTGCAGTTGTACCGAGTGTCATATCGACATCAGCGCGATCTGGAAAGGGAGAAACCATAGAAGTGCAGCGTTGAGCGCTTAGTGTTAGAGAATACTGACTGGAAAGCATATTGGAACGAAGACCATGGCGACGGTACCTATCATTACCATGAGGAAACTCGCCACTGTTCAGATGACGACATCAAGTACAGACTTTGAGGATTGAATATTCTTGCAAACCTTCCGTGCTGAAAAGTCGCACGGGAAATCAAATGTGGTGATATTTCCGATGCAATGAGCGGCAGCCCTTTGGTCAGATTAGTGAGGCCTTGAAGTCGTTGTCACATTGGGGCAGAGACACGTGTGGATGGAAGACGAAATCGAACGAAGGTGAAAAGTATTGCTTGATCGTTACGAAGATGTACGACAAGCATTTGAAGCCTGTGAGATATAAGAGGAACTCAAAGTGTACATGTCTGCGCATGATTGTGTTGAACCATTTGATGAATAGGTCGAAGTTGTACTATGGACATCATGAACACAACACTCGTAACGCCACTGCCCATCTGCCAGCTCTTCCCAGTCGTTGAACGTACCAATTTCAAGGATCAGAATCCATATTGTCTGTATTCAGTAATTATATCATGCTTCGGAGGTTCGTCAGCATTGCCTATAGAAGAAGGAAGTAGTGGGTAACTGCAGCTCACACGGAATTCCGTGCGAGCGGCAAAGCAAAACCAGCAAAGGTAGTCGAGATAGTAAGGATAATCAGCCTATTTTACCTAGCGATGGATCTGCTATGATTAATGGTTACTATGCATCTCGGCCCTGCATCCTACTTATAGCTTCCATCCCGCTCAACAACAGTCCAGATTTCAATATCCAGAATCAAGACAATCAAGACAAAGTCACAGTTTTTTTCACATTTCTCTAATAGGGTTTACGAGATTCGCAAGTCTCTGTTCTCAAAATGAAGGCCTCCTGCTTTCTCCCCTTTGTTTCCTTCCTATCACGTACCGCTGCAGTACCATCACCTGAGCTCTCGACTCGTCAACCATTGAATTTTGCAGACATCAATAAGATTGTATCTTTGTGAGTTCATGACCTACTTTTATGCCTCACTGTATTTATACTGATCAGAGTCGTAGCGGTGACGACTGGTCATGGACTCAATTTGACCGGTTCGGAGTTCAACCTTCTCCTTCCAATCCCGTTGGAAACAAAGGCTTAACAACCTCCAATGGCAAAATGTGGCCCGAGTATTTGGCCATGCAGTACAACATGTCAACTGTGCTATTGTACAATATGGCGGTGAGCGGAGCGGTTGTTGATATGAATATTGTCAAGACTGGCCCCAATGATATGGTCCATCAAGTACATGACAGGTTCCAAGTTTATGCAAACAAACCAGGGTTCTTTCCACCCGAAGAGACTCTCTGGACAGTTTTTATTGGAAAAAATGATATCTACCGCTCCATGACCGACAAGGACCAAGAAGACAGAATCGTTGCTTCCATTGCGCGGATCCGTGATCTTACTCTTGACATGTATGGCTATGGCGCTCGGCAGTTTCTTTTCATCTCGTCGCCTCCGCAGACACTGTTTCCAAACTACAAAGGAAAATGGTTCGAAGAAGAGATGAAAGCAGCAATCAAGAGTTGGAATGACAAGCTGCATAAGCTTATGGGACAGATAGAGAAAGAATTGCCGGGTAGCAAGTTCTTTTGGTTCGACATTGCCCCAGTGCTGACAGCAGTCACGGAGGATCCATCTCAATTTCATGAAACAGCTATATACAAAAGCAACGGGTTTTGTGCTGAGTACGAACGGTATGTTGTCGACCCTTCCGGGCGGACCTTTTCTTTCATGGACTAACGCAAAGAAGTGGAACACCGGTACCAGACTTCAAATCGGATAAATGTGAGTTCAACGCCTTGGAATACATGTACATTGATGGACTTCATCCAACGCAACCATTCCATCAGCTTCTTGCAAAGGATATTGCGGCACAGTTGGCTGAAGGACGGTGAATCAGTGCAGAGGGATTTTCTAAGTCAAACAGGGATAGTAAATATTTCGGAATTTCCACGAATTAAACATTTCTCTTATGCCGTCAGCATATTTTTCCTTCGAGACAAGCTGCGTGATCTCAAGATTAGCCTAAAATGAAGACAAACCTACCCTCCCTACGCAATACGTCATCTTGTTGTCAGAGGACAGTAGCCAAATGAGCCTGGGGATTATTGTTATCCAGATAACGAATGATAAAATAAACTAGCGATGAGATAGCTACGGATCATCAATCTTCGCCGCCAACACGAGCAATTATCACCAAACGTCAACTCCGTCATGGCCTCAGCGCGTCAAAGAATCCAACTCCAAACAAGGCCCGAAATTTTATTCTTGCTCTCTCTTTCTCGCTCTGGCCATGGCATCTTCCAACTCGGAGTTGTCAGCCTACATTCTCAAGTGGTTGGACAATTTCGTTACTCCGCTTGATACATTTGTTACTGATTCCTCATTCTCTTCATCGGGGACGAACCGCGGTTTGTCTCACGAGAGGTCTTCGGCCTCGTCAGTGTGGTCCCAGGGAAAAATGTGACTTCAGAGACAATGCAGGATGAATGCTTGGAGGGTGAATGTCATTATTTCTATCGGCTCTTTCAAATCTCACAAAGGATGTGTGCTCCTCTTCTACATAGTTCTACTTCGCCACTCACGAACCTCCTCAACAAACAAGTCCGGTACCTCCCAAGCCGCAAAATGGCCTCCTCTATCCGTCTCGCCCCAATACACAATATCTTTGTAATATCGCTCACACCAGTCCCTCGGAGCATAACTATTATCCCCCCGAACCAACTGATGCCAACGGGTACGTTGATCGGCAACGCCATCGTATCGGACTTGTTCTCCCATTAATACCTCGCAGATGACGTTCCAGAATTGGAGAACCAGTATAGCATGATGGTGTCGAGCATCTCATCCTTGCTGAACACTTTTTCTACATCGCCAGAATGATGAGACCAGTCTTTAAACTTTTCATAGATTCATGCCGCTTGTGCGACTGGTGAGTCCGCCAGGGCATAGCCTATAGTCTGTGGTTTTGTCAATTGCTGCAGTAAGCATCCGCCGTGTCCAGCGTCTCGAGAATTGCAGTGACCTCTTCCAAAGGACGGTTTCGCTGACGTTTAACATGTTGGTTGCCCATATTCTAGTCGTCAATCGTTTAACAAAGTCCCTCATCCATCATGATTTATAGTTCTCTCAGAATTGCTGTAAAGAATATGACAGATGTGGCAGTAACAGCATTCAGAGCAGGCATGAGCGCATTGGTTATCAAACTCGATAGAAATAGCAATTTCTATTCACTCTGGATGAGTTCTCACCTCACCGTTTGCCCCTCTGATGAAATAAACCGAGTAACCTGGAAGGACTTTCACACAACCTCCTTCCTTACGCATCCCTTCCCAAACTCCCCCTTTGAATTTTCTTTGGTACGCACGATCGCAATCCCTCCAGTGGATCGTTTGGCCAGTGCCTTGAATTTCATCGGCATTCTTTTCTTCAGTGCCTTCGTCGAAAGCCTTTTGATTGAAGGGTTGGACGTCCTATTATTTGTCAATTGAATTGTACCTCTCGAGAGCTCAGTACGTTGTACCATTGCTACCTGTTGTTCTTGAGAAAATAATGCAAATAGAGACGGTAAGATGATTTAAGATGTAATTAATTTACACGTAGCCCAAAAGTTGACTTTTTAGGTGAGGAGATCCATAGTTCCATGTGACATCGCACGTGACCATCCTTATTGAAGGCTAAGTGAAAGCTTAGTATCCATCCAAGAGCATTACCATTGAGTGGCACATTCTTGCAATTTCTGTCACTTCCTCCCAACTCATCCAAACAGTTCTAGCTACGTCTATCTTTCAGTATATTATTGAAGATGTTTCACTACATATATCGTATTATGTCATAAGCCACTTTCAGCTATCTACATTACGATTGAGACAAAGACCTTGGGAGAGGGTGATCCGAGTCTACGACGTTCAAAAGACCTGTTGCAGGAGTGCTATGCAAGACTAGGGGACACTAGGTAAATTTTATAGAAGGATTTGGGCTCTGGATTCTTGGCGTGGCACTACCATCATGTCATGCCCTACTGTGGCATACAGTGATATGGCGGTCGCGACTAATCGCAAGCCTAACAAGACTTCTCTTCACGTGTCATCGGCTATTGTTGAAGGTTTGATGTTAGCTCTGCCCTTTCTCTATGAGCTTGTCGTCACGAACAACGATTCTGATAACCTGACGGTAGTCATCGATGTTCAGGTCGCGATGAAGTCGAAGTCCCGGATCTTTATTTGGTGAAGCCGGATGGAACGAATCGAAGAGTATCAAATGACATCCACTTCTCAAGAAGTGTGATCGTATGTCACGAAACAATTTGAACTTAAAACATTGACCGAAGGAACATCGTCAAGACTGCTTTGGAAACACATGCCAGCAAACCCATGCACAAGGATCCTCGGTGACTGTTCCTCCCAGCCGCTGACATCGGATCAATTGGACAGGTGTCGCGCGAAGAGAAAGTAGCGACTCTTTACAGAGTTGTTGCGTGTCGTGTTGAAGCTGATGGCCGAAGGTGGTTGATGGCGATGACAGAATATGGAGACGGAAGGGCAAAGTTGAAGGAGGAGCTGAGCCCAGTAGTCAGTAGTTTTCATGCACAATCGGTTTTTTCTATCATCGTCATTTCTTCATACTAAAGATCAAATACCGCCGGGTCTTCGCTGATCGTTCTTGTCACGTTGTTATTTGGCCTTGGCCAATATGTTTGGCTAGCCAAGACGCGATGCCAATATCAGATGGGGAGCAAGTATAACGCCAGCCTCTATGGGCTCGAGGTGAAGTCACTGGATGAAAAACTCCAAGATGTGAGAGTCATTGCTACGGTCGGAAGATGAGTGAGAGCGGGTATAGTGGCTGAGGATGGGGAAATTGAATAGGAGAATTGATAATAACTTCGAGTCATCTATGATGAAGTTAGAATGAGTAAAAAAAACATTTTTATTGCCATGCTATTCCGTTACAGTTGGGGTTTCTTACGGGATAAGATACGGCTGTCTTGTGCTGACAAGGGTCCCTGTCTTTCATTTTCACCCATCCACACCCCAAACTTCAAGGAGACAGCTAAAAAAAAATGGTTGGTCCTCTGCTAATAGTTCACACAAAGTCCCTGCTCATTGGAGTTGTTTGCATGGGCAGGCATGTGATCACAAAACCACAAGAGTGAGACACATGCCGGTTTAAAGTTTGTTCAAATATGAACAGACGATCAAAAGTTATACTGGCGTCTATCATTGAACTGTTCATGCAGACGGTGAAGGAATTTGGTTGTTGAGACAAGAGCTTTGTCCATCATATGAACAAAGACTACGCACTATGCGTTTACTTGCAAGTACAGAACATCAACCAAGCGATTGTTCAGAAGATCAGAAAGTATGTTCATGCAGTCAAAGCTATAGCTATATAAGATATGCCTCTTTTTCTCCGCCCCCCGTCAGAACTCAGCTCCCTACACAACTAGGCCACATAGCCCTTACTTAATACCACGGACAATATCATTGTCGCTGTAACGCCTAACTCCTATTTCCCGTGATTGAGCACTCTGCCAACTAAGCCCCAACTAACATCACCCCCGTCAATCTCTAGCTATCATGTGTCGCCATTACCGTTACTCCTTATGCGGCCAAGATGTCGAGTATTACCTTAGCCAACTTGCGTCAGGTGGCGTAGTTTCCATTTATCTGTGTCCAGCAACAATAAAGGACATCGAATATATCATCCAAAACAAGAAAGCTCCTATTGATCCAAGGACAGCCGCAGTAGCTTGCGGACTTCAGTTTGATCGCGGCGACCTAGGTCGTCTCCTGTTCAACAAGTTTGTACAGAAGATATGTTCTCTGGAGGAGAAGATCGCAAAAGAAAAGGCCGAGGGAGATGGGAGCTTGGCTCGGCGATCTCATCCTAGGTCGTCTATGGTTCTTCTTGGGCAAGTTCCTGTTTATCTGGAAACAGAGCAGAGTGTCCGTCAAGAGCCTAGACTTGATATGAACAGTGTTGCTCGACTGGATCCAGTTGAGCATGTTAGTCATCAGACTCAAAGGTCGCGGGATACCGGCGGTGGTTCGATGAGCGAGAGTGAACGTAAAGTGAAGATGGACAATGAGTTCAAGGATCTTGCTCGTGAACTCGGACTGTAGAGATCCCGAGTAATAAAAGAAGCCCACATCTAGTAGAGGTACTAAAAAGGCTTAGTCACGGACTTTTTGGGCAGGAGAAGATCACGGGTGGGACTAAAGAGGAAGGTTAGAGGTCCAAGGTGCCGAGGAACAGTTTGTAACTGAGCGGGCGGGTCCTCGATGACCGTTGAAGGCATTACTGACTGGTAAATAGGTCTTGAAATTGCGAACAGGCTTTATCTGTGGTTGAGTCTGTGGTGTGTTAGTAGTGATACGTGATGACTGAGCTTCTTGGTGATGGGTTCATCATGGTATCGCCACACGAAACCAACAAGAACCAGGGGAAACACCTAGTAACAAAGATAGCTACCCGAGGCATAGTGGAGTGTATGAGTACACAGCCATAGGCTGATTTGAGGTGGCGTCTGGAGTATTAGGATACGAGGAGTGAGTATCCGCTTGACACGACGTATATAACATTAAGTCACTGCTGGGGAGACTCGCAACCTATTAGGTTAGAGAGCAGCAACCTTAACGCGTTTCTTCGTGTGATCCCCTGGGTATCACTTCCTCAAACATTCAAAGACGCTATCTATATAGCGAGGTATCTTAGGTCCCAATATCTATTGATTGACAGCCTCTACATCCTGCAAGACTCACTAGATGACTGGAACCAGGAAGTAGGAGAGATGGGCAAGGTCTATCAAAACTCAACGTGCGATATTGCTGCTTCAAGTGCGTCGGACAGCAGTAAAGGCTCTCTACCCACGCAACCCACGAGTCCTACAACCTGAGCCTCTTTACAATCATGGAAACGAGTTAAAGTATTTATGCCTTTTCAATAGACGCTTGCCACAGAAGCCCTTTGAGTTATATACGCGAGCCTGGGTATTCCAGGAGGCTTTGCTCGACTGCAGCTTGTGGAGCATCTAAAGGGGGTTCCGACGGCGGTTCCGATAGTAGCTCAAATGGCGGTTCCAGCTACGACTCGCACGAAACTCCAATAGTGGCACTTACCGCGGCTTCAACGTTGGTTCTGGGAGCGGTTATGGCTCGTTCCTCGGACCGGGTTCGGGCCGTGTTGGCCGTGTTTGAAATTCATTGACATTCATCACACCTGCCGTACCAAGACTTAGCTCGGTGCGGGGAAACTTGAAAATAATAGTCTAATTTAAGTCTAAATCCAAGCTTTTGGCCTGAAGCGAATCGGAATAGCTGCTCTTTGCATTTACCCCAGATCGCCAAGAGCTATCTAGCCTCATCAAGACAATATCGACTATGGGAAATGAGGAGATTTTCAGTCTACATACGAAGAACACACCGATCCCAGCAGTCATGCTACGTATTGGGTATAAATATGTCCTGAGAAGGCCTAACATATGGATACGGATCAACTTTTGGACCATTTCTCCATTCGATACCTTCACTATCCCAGTTTCTCTGACCTGTCCGCCATCATGAAAGCGGACCCAGCAGGCAGTGACAAAGCAAGTGTCAATATTGCCGAAAACACCGACAATGGAAAGATAGGCTTGTCCGAAGGCGCAGGCTTTAGCGAAGCCGACACCAAAAGGCTGATCCGCAAAATCGACTGGTCTATCATTCCCTTCGTCTCTCTACTCTACCTCCTTTCTTTCCTCGACCGCACCAACATCGGCAATGCTCGTCTCGATACCCTCGAATTAGACCTTAAAATGTCAGGACTAATGTACAATCATGCACTCGCAATATTCTTTCCTTTCTACATCATAGCTGAAATCCCATCTAACATGGGCATGAAGAGGTTCAGGCCCTGGATCTGGATCCCTTCTATGATGGTCGTGTGGGGAATCTGCTGCACCCTGATGGGTATAGTGCATAACTACGCCGGCCTTTTAGCTGCACGAAGTATCCTTGGTCTAGCAGAGGGTGGTTTATTTCCCGGAATTGCCTACTAGTATGCGACTTATAAATCGAGCACTCTTGCATTGATCGTCAGCTAACTGTTTGCAGTATCACCATGTGGTATCGTCGTCACGAGTGTGGCTTTCGTATGGCTATCTTCTTTTCTGCTGCTACGGCCGCTGGTGTATTTGGCGGTTTTCTCGCCCGTGGCATCATGGAGATGCGAGGTCTGGCTGGTTTGGCTGGTTGGCAATGGATCTTTATAATCGAAGGTCTTCTTACCGTAGTAGTTGGTAAGTGTTACGTATGGCATAACCATTTGAGATTGTTCTTAACAGTGTCAACCTGCAGCACTGGCTTCCTTCAAGTTGATGGCTGACTACCCTGACCGAGCCAAATTCATAACAGACGCAGAGCGAAAACATATTCAAGAGAGACTGATGCTCGACCGATCGGGGCTAGCTGAAGAGTTTGAGATGAGATACGTCTGGGATGCGCTTAAAGACTGGAAGATATGGGTACATATGCTTATCGCGACTGGCACGTTTACTGGAGTCTACTCTTACTCTCTTTTTCTCCCCACCATCATTCGCGACCTCGGATATTCCAGTACAACTGCGCAGCTCATGAGTACTCCTCCTTATCTAGTCGCATGTCTTGTATGTGTTGTGGCTGGCTGGTGGGCGGATAAGATCCAGCAGAGGGGAATATTCATGATTGTCTTTATCACTATGGCGTAAGTACCTATCTGACCGTGATTTCTGTAGCTACTTACTGACAGACTACTAGTGGGCTTGGCCTCATTCTCCTCATGGCCGTTCGCCATTCTGCAGTTCGCTATTTTGGCTGCTTCCTACTCGCTGCGGGCATCTTCCCATCTGTTCCCCAAGGCATTGCCTGGAATAGCAACAACATTGGTGGATCTCTCAAGCGAGGCGTCGGTATCGCGATGAATGTGAGCTGCGGCAATCTGGGCGGCATCCTTGCATCCTACCTGTTTATGACCAAAGATGCTCCAAGATATTTCCCAGGCTTCGGTACTCTGTTGGGCTGCCAGGTGATAGCATTGATACTTTCTATCTGGATGGCTGTTTACCTGCGACGGGAGAACGCTCGCCGTGATGTGACACATAAAGACCCTGCCTTATACACCGAGGATGAAAAACAGGCTGAGCGAGAGAAGGGCGACAACGCAACATTCTTTCGGTATACGGTCTAGCGAGTACTGTATAGCTATAATTGTCTAAGCCCGGAAGTGTTACGACTTTTCAGCGGCGGCCCCTATACACACAGCTAGCTGTGCAAATGGACTTCTGCACAGCTAGCCGTGCGTCTAAAATATCCTGAAATTATCTCTTTTTAAGCTAATTAAAAGCTATAAAGAAATATAGCTATATTTAGCTACATTAAGCTATAATTAGTAATAGTTAGCTATAATTACTTAAGAGATTAATACAAGCTTATATATTAATAATTAAATAGTACTAAGTAGGCTTATTAAAGTATAAAAGTTTTATTAATAGCTAGTAAGCTAAATCTATAAAAGAATATTAATAAATATATTC
>JAALXK010000288.1:0-59906 GCA_012977745.1 Fusarium anguioides | reverse complement strand
TGATGTTTTATGTCCCCCCGAAGCCTACATAAACACCAAACTCTATACTTGCAATATATTATTAGTCTATCATGTACATCATACACACATAGGTATCTGCTTCCGCTTCTTCATGCCTGTTCCTCCAAATCAACTCTCTTCACGACTACAACCCATGGCGCGATGTCCGCCTCCGAATGCTTGAAGACCCCTCCTCACTGTAACTCGTTCCTATACCGGAGTCTTTGTGCTGTACATCTTCGTCGTCCTCGTCCCCTTCAAAACTTCCCTCGTCCTCGTCGTCAGCGTCAGCTCCTGCTCGAGGGATCTCCGACAAAGGCTGCTCAGGATCCAGTTCTGGCTTGATGTCGGGCTCGTACTTGAGAGGCTGTTGTCTTCCATAAGTAGGGAAGGTCTCCGCGCGGTCTGTTTCTTCATTATCGTGATTATATCTTTCAGTCTCGAGTCTTTTGGTCTCAGCGTCAGTGTCCCCAGGCGGGGACCCAGAAGCAACGCTCCAAAGTCCCCAAGCAATGCCCATGAATATGACCTCAAACGCCCAGAACACGAGTGTCAAGGCGATGAATGTTGAAATTCGATAGTGAACCATCATCCAACGGAGGCCGCGAAGCTGTGCTGTAAGCTGCAAAGAGGCATGGTAGACTTGAATAGTTTGGCCTGCCTCCACCTCCACATACGCCGACTTGGGAAGTTCCGATACCTTGGAGAATAAGACTCTCTCAGCCAACGGTATCATCATCGAGTTTGTGCTTGAGCCTGGTGTAAATAAATGATAAAGCAGAAATAGTACACGAGACGCAACCGATACGAGTGGGTCCACGTAAGGAAATAAAGCAGGCCTACGAGAACTGAATAGTATGTTGGCCCCTCTAAATCCTTGATGCAACGATGCGTGACGTTCTGCCTCAGCATAAAGCCCAGAGTCAGGTTGCAAGTCGAGCATGTGCAGGCTGACCATAAAGTTGCCGCGCTCTACGTTTATGTTCGAACGAGGCATGGATAGTATCAGCGATACATCGTACTCCTGCTGGGTTTTCATCGGGGGTGTCTGAAGCGAGGCGATTCCATATGGGTTAATTCCAGAGCTACATCAATGCCGTCAGTTACACTAGCATCATATAACAATTGAACCACTCACCCATATTGAAGATGTATTGGCAAAGTGACAACCTCATGAGGAAGGAAATTCTGGAAAAAAAGCACTGAAGCAATTGCCGCCGTGCAAAAGAGCGTTGCTGCTGTTGAGACGAGGAGTACAGTATTAACGATACCGCGCCGAACAGGCTTAGACGTAGCAAGAGAAACAACCTCTTGAAGGGATTCCTTGGCCAAGAGAATTAGTCGCGTGTATTGAGGAGATGTCGTGATTAACTCACCATTATGAACGTACTTAGTCCATCAAGTCAAACGCCAGGAATCGAGCCTTAAGACGGAGAGTTGCAGGGTGTAGAATCTAAAGGGAGATGAGTGGCATGTGAAGACCACAGCTCCCCAGCCGGGCCAGCCCACATGGAGCTCTGACAGCTCAAACGTCATAACCGGTACGTAATCAATTTCACCAGGGCCATACTGTATCAATCAAGATCAACGTTGAACTACCAATGTTCAATAGCACATACTTCAAATGTAATTTTTATGATAAAACAAACAACTACAAAGAGAAGCCCCGTCCTTGCACAAATTTAAAATAAAGGTAGTGTAGAATGATAGTCGCTTCAATCTTTCCTAACAATCGTGACAAAACAAAACAAAACAACTTCAACATGTCCAACGCTTCCATGCCAGCCAAATATCTGCTGCAAAGGAAAAACAGCTTAATGAAAGGTAGAAATCGAGCCATAAACAAGATTCATCAATGCTCCAATCCATCCATAACTTAATCAGTCAATCATGTCACTAAAACTATGTCGACAGTGATCCATCATCATGTCGCTCATATCACAATAAAATTAGCATGCCGCGAGGTAATTGCTTGGGACCAGCCCGACACGTCCATCTCCGCCGTGGACCTCGGCCTCCCACCATCCATCATCTTGGTGACGGAGGATAGCAAGATAGTCACCCTTGCCAAAGCCCAACTCCTCGGGAATGGCGGCTTGGTACATATACAATGCGCGTGCTGTGAGGGCCAGTGTTAGTTTGTTTCAAATATCAATACTGCTGTAGGGGAGCTTACCATAATGCAAAATAGCTCTGCCATCTCCAGTATACAGCCGAGAGGGATCTGCGATGCTCTGGCTACGTTGACGAGTACTACCCTCTTCGTAGTAGCTCATGGCACGGGAGGCAGGGCGGCTGCCTCGGCTCCTCTGAGACCCATAAGGATCATCAACTGGAGCCAGCTGAATTGCCATGTCGCTGCCTGCATAGCCACTTCCAGGACGATTTTGTTGTCCGTAAGGTGAAGGGGAAGGCCCACGACTGGCTGCTTGCTGAGGAGACTGGGGATAATAGCCTTGAGCAGAGCCATGCTTCTGAGGTGAGCTCATAACAGAGGGGGAGCGTTGACTACCAGCATAGGGGTTCGGCGACACCGACCTGTAGCTCATGTTGTCGTTCATAGGTGGCTGGGGAGACACACTCCGAGCTGGTGCTGGCGAAGCTGCTCTCGGCATATCGGAGCCTCTGGTACCGGGTCGAGAACCAGGCGAAGTACCATAAATGCCAGATCCTCCACGCGACATATCACTTCCCCTCGTGCCGGGCCGTGAAATGGGAATGCCACGGGTGTCTGCCCGCGACATATCAGTTGCTTTAGTTCCTGAACGCGCGACAGGTGGTGTACTATAGCCACCAGCTTCTCCTCTGCCCATCTCGGAGCCTCGGGTGCCTGGTCGAGGCATGGATGCTGAGCTATAGCTTCCAGATTCACCGCGCCCACTATCTGTAGCTCTGGTAGTCTGCCGTGACACCGGGGAAGCACTGTAGCTACCAGACTCACCCCTGCCATGCGTAGGTGTCCTGGTTGCAGGTCGTGAAGTACCTGGTGGAACACTCTGGCTCAGAGATGGCTCTGATCGTTTGGTTTCAGTAGCTCGAGTGTTTGTCCTTGAAGTAGTGCTATTGAAGCCTCCTGGAGAACCGCCTCCATGTTCGAACATGCTCCGTGTCTGCGAGGTAGCCTTCTTGGTTGCTTCTTTCATCGCCCTTGAAGTAACAGCAGGCGGCGGGACTCCCAAGCGTGATACTGGTGTTTGGTATGACGGCGGCGGTGTTCCTCTCTTGGCCGCAGCAACATCTGGATTTGCAGCCACTGGTACTGTCCGTGTGGCCGATGCTTGTCGTGAAGCTGCTTCAGATGCTGGCCCTGGGGTAGCGAGGCCGGAGTAGTGATCAGCAGACATCCTCATGGAAGACTGCTTACCCAATGTAACGCCCTTTAGCTCGGCGAGAGCGAGAGCAATAGGGTCTGTTTCCTCATGGGTCTCTGCCGCAGCAGCTCCAGGCTTCTTCTTCGTGTCAGGGGTAGACACAGCGAAGACATTCTGCCCAACTCCAAGAGCCAGGCTGGCATTAGCATCTATGGGTTCGGGACTTTGGGTACGTTCTTTAGTGACTATATTGCTTGACTCCTGAGTCTGTAATGGTGGTCTGCGAATAGGGCTGCCTGAGTTTTGCGTGCTTGGCGCGTGCCATGTGTTTCTGTTTGACTGTTGAAGTTCCTTATTGCTCTTGCGCCTGAACGGGCTATGATTCTTCAAGAAACCACCACTCTTCTTTTTTGCAACCAACTTGACTGGACTAGGCGTGGTTGTGGCGGCGGGCACAGGAGCCGGGGCAGGGGCAGGGGCAGGAGCTGTAGCGGGCGTTGGAGCAGGGGCGGCAATGGGAGCCGGAGCCGGAGCCGGAGCTGGAGCTGGAGCAGGGGCTGGTGCGGGTGCCTGCACTGGCGTCGGATCTTGCTTAATGGGGTCCTGCTTGACAGGTGAAGTCTTTCCGCTCGGTGGCTCCACACTAGAGAACGAGTTGGGGTTTGAATAATCACTGTGTGAGTCCCTGCTTGAAGGTCGAGCAGATGTCACCTGAGAACTATGATCCGAGATAGGGCTAGGACCAGTTCTGCATAGCATTGTCATGCCATCCATAGGATAGGGGTCGTGGGGAACAGCGGCAACCTGGCCATGCTGGTTGGCGTCATATGACATCTTACGGGCCGCTGGTTGACGGCGATAAGGGTCCTCCATGGGACGTCGCACTTCCAGGGACGTCCTTGCTTCCATTGCTTGCCTAGTATCAGCACTAGGTCGAGACTGCATTGAAGGTCTGACTTCTCCAGAATGGCGCATCTCCAAAGATGGTCTGGGTTCGTGCTGTCGCATATTTTGATGCCTCATATCCCCAGATCTGCTATCCGTAGGCCTCGTTTCGAGCGGTCTCATCTGCTGTTGTCCATGGTGGCCCATGTGGTGAGCAATCTGCTGAGAAGGTTGCTGGCGATGGACGGGATATTGGTGGTGTGGATGATGTTGGAGCTGAGACGAGTGCTGAAGTTGAGAAGGGTGCTGAAGCTGAGAAGGATGTTGGAGTTGCGAAGCATGTTGGAGCTGAGAGGGATGCTGAAGCTGGGAGTGATGCGGCGATTGGGAAGGATGCTGCTGCTGAGGAGGGTATTGCAGTTGAGAAGGTCGTTGCATCTGAGACTGATGTTGTTGACGTGGCTGTGGGGGCGCCTGAATTTGCTGAGGCTTCGGCTTCTGAGTGCCAATCTGGAGTATCTCATCAGGGGGCAGGGTGGCCTGCTTCTGAGGTGCGGCTTCACGTTTGGCAGAAGCAACGTCTCGGTGGGCTAGATCGTTGGCCAAAGCGGAATTAGGGTCATGGTGCGACTCAAAGGTTGATGGTTGAGGAGACGATGATCGGAATGCAGGGTTGATGCTGCGAGGAAATTGGGCTACAGAATAGTTGTCGTCCTCTGATGTGTCGGACTGGTTGTCGTTCACATCTCCACGACAGAAGTTGATGTACTTGGGTGCGTCTGGGATCTCCTGGCCAGTTCCCTTTTCCGTGATGAAGGTGATGATATCCTTTTCTACATCCATAACCTCCAACGAGAGTCGAATCTTTTCGCACGACGAGTCGTCACTAACGCAAACCGTGGAGGCAATGTTGGCAAATGTCCACAGGCTGCTCTTGGTAAAGTCCAGTCGCTCTTCTTCCAAGTCTTGGAATTTGTCGGCAGCCGACTTCCACTCTCTGTTCCATCTTGCGGTCGTGTCTTCGAGGGCTTTTACAGCGTTCTCGTACTCGGTGCTGGAAGCTGCAAGGCTTATCTGTGTCTTTTCTAATTTGGCTTTGTTGCGTCGTTCTTCTTGGCCCATGACCATATGGCCTTGAGCGAGGTAGCCCTTGATCTTTAGGCATTCTTGCTCATACTTGTCTCGTGTCTATTACTCAGGTCAGCTTCCCTCAACATCAACAAGAACTTTTTAGTGTTCTGACTTTATTAACTTGCTGTGTTTGCTGCATCTTCACCTTAAGTAGCTTTTCGACAGTGTTCTGAATAATTTTTCTTCGTTCCTTCATGCCACCGGCGAATGCAGCTAACGGTTCTTCGAGCTCAGACTTCATTTCTGCGCCAATCAATTGGTGCTGTTTGGCCATCTGTTCAACTTCGCCTCGGACGGTATCCAACGATGTTTTCAATGTACCAGACTCTTGCGATCCCAAAGATTTGCGGCTGAGGTTCAATAGTTTACGGGAATACTCTTCTTCAATGGACGCTCGAGCTGCAGTAAATGAGGTTAGCAAGGGTATAATCAACAACTTCACTTGCACATACCGCCATAAAATGCTCTGAGTTCATCACATGTTGTCTTGGCCGCAGTCATGCGGCTTAGGAGCGGTGACACTCCAGCATCTTCTTTACCCCAGAAGTTGTTCGCGACTATATCGCTATATATCAGTCAAGGAAAAGTAAATTAACTTCATATTCTGCTCACATGACAGCGCGACGGCTGGAGTTTCAACAGTAGATGCAGGCATGGTGCCCAACTGTCAAGTCAATGGTAAAGTCAATCAACTAAAAAGGACGGACTGATTGATTGTATGTTGATATCGACGAGTTTGGAGAATTAAAGGGCCAGCCTGAGTCACACTACACTCCACACTAGAGATGGAGGAAGCGAGACAAATTTGATAGATAGGTATGCGGTCCATTCAATGGTGATAAAGAAGTAATACGGTGAAGGAAAGCTACCTAGCTGTAATGTTTTGGTGGCGTTTATCGTTGGCACAGTAACACAGCAAGCACTGACCGCATGGGGGAATCCTTGATAGATACTTGGTACCTCCAAACAATGAAAGCTCCCGCCCGGCGAGAGACACGTGATGCGGGTATAGTGGAGCTTTCCAACGGGTGTTCTCCGGGACCTTGTCATTTTCAGTTACAGTACCTTGTCCTCCAAACCCAACATCGACCACCACCACCTTGTGTACTTACGCATTGTCTTGACGATATCGATACTTACATTACCTCGCGCCGTAAAAATAACGGATCTTGTTGGCCTGACTGACGCCGAATCGCTGCGGATCCCCCCCCAGCTATATCGTTTGTAGCGTTTTCGGCACCCTCTACGACGAACAATACCAAGTACGACACGTACCTCGATCTCCACCTTCAAGTCGAGTCAGGCTCACGAGTTCCCCCTCCTGTCGACTACTGTTGCACGATCGCGCGATCTCTGCAACGCCTTTACGGCCTCTGGTCGCAGCTTCATCTAGCCGCTCCCTCATGTAGGCATATCATATACCGAATCATCCTCCTACATACTTCCCCGCTCGCTCACTTTGTGAGCCCTCCGGCCTGCCACCACACCGAGAGCAGGCGCTCCATCATCTCATCTCCCTTCGCCGCGAACATACCTCCATGGTCCCACCACCTCGAGCGGGATCATTTTCGCCCAATCCTGCGCAGACACTACAGACGGGTGCAAGCCATTCTCCTCACCCATCGCAGGCTGCTATTCTCAGTGCTGGCGCAAGCCCAAGCGCCAGCAGTCCAACGGGCACCAATTCCTTGACCAAGATTGTTGTGGCCCAGGTCTATCTTCTTCTCAGTACTATCAAGGAGGATAAGGACCGTGCTAAGTGGGAGCTGCAGGTTGATCAATTGAAGAAGGTTTGCCCATCCCCAATCCGCTTTGGAAGTCTCCGCTCGCTGACACCACGTCGTCTTCATAGCTCATCGATGAACACGGAATGGAAGTGTTTTCAAAGTATTTCACCCGGCTGGTTGCCAGCAATGCGCCGCAGATATTCCCTGGCCTCAACAGGCCCGGCTCAAACCCAGGCAATTATCATATCCTTGTTGGCGAGATGCGAAAGATCTCACACGACATGGATCAAGCAAGCAAAATAGCCGAATCTATTGAGAGTGGCACTGAAGACATCTTTCGCGACTTCGACCTCTCAACTTTTATGGAGCATTTCAAGCTCGACGCCCTGGAGAAGACCTTGTTAGCTCTGGCCTTCAAGCTTGGTTCTCGGGCGGATTTAAAGACTAAAGGTAGGCTTAGACCCTCCCTCTTTCAAGGTTTGATTGTTGCATATTCTTATTTGTTTGACAGCCGATGCCATATTATCCACCAACTTCCCCTCTTTTATCGATATCCTCTCTCGATATGATCTCGACGCCCACGCCGACCTCACTCCCTCTTTTATCGCCATGATTCTGGACCGCTTTCTACAATATCATCCTCCAAGCTTTAATGCTTCTTCTATGCGCGATCTAGAGACACGTGTTACTAAACGGTGGATTAGCCAGACCCCAGAGCGTACGCCCCCTTCCGAGATACTTGCGGCCCTGGACCTGGGTAGAGTGCTCGCCGATCGACCTTCAAATGGCCTAGTTCGCTACATCCAAAGGACAGGCATGGATTTCACCAGAGACGAGGAGACTTGTGTTTCGTATCTACAGAACCGCCCCAGCAGTTTGCAATTGGGCCCCGAACAGGTTTCGGCGGCATTGACCTTCACGGCCGTCAGTCAAACCCCACAACAAGATCCCAGTATTTTGGTTACCGCGCTGAGGAGAGTCCTACCGAAGACATTTGATTGGATGGAAGTGATCGCTCTATTTGACCAGCCCTCAGCTCGTATCTCCTCGCAGCAGTTCCTTCGTCTTTACCAGGCTTTCTTGCCAATTGCACAGGACTCGAATTCTGGCTTGAATATTCAAAGGCTATGGGGTGGCGTCTGGAGAAATCCCGAATCTCACCTCTCCTTTGTGACCGCCTATGCCTCTCTAACTCCCGAGCAGCTTGACGCGACGACAATTCCTGGACTCAAACCCAGCATTACTATCGATCAATACGCGAACGCTCCTGAGCATGTCCGAGAGCGAGCAATGGTCGCCGTCAAGCATCCCCTGATATCCGTTGAAGCACTCTCTTCAATTTTCAATGTTGCGCTCAGCACTATGTTAGCATCGACGAGTATTGAGGCCAAGAGGCTCTTTCAAGAAGTGGTAGTGCCCAATTTGGACATCTTCCTAGTTTCCGCTTTCGAGGTTCCTCGACACCAGTGGGCTGCCATGGCTGTAGAGACGGTCAGCTCCTTGTTTGAAAATTTCGTCTATAAGCGTTCCCCCCAATATGACTTTGTTCTGGACAGTGTCTGGAGGAAAGACAAGGACTGGGTTATTCAGCGCTTGATCGACACCCACGCCGTCAAGCCGGTAGACCTTCCAGTTATTTTCGAGCATGCCTTGAAGCATAACTGGTTAGACGACCTGATATATCTTCCAAATGGATTTGGTGTTGATTTGGCTGCCTTGGCGCATGCTGAAGGGTATCTGGATCTGTCTAAATGGGCGCGTTTCAATGCTGAGCGTAGCACCGACATGGCTCGCACACTGATGCAGTTCCTAATGATCAAGGCGAACTTGGAGAGCCAGTTCCAACGATCGGATGGCCCTCCTGTTAAAAGCACCACGACCCTGCAAATCCGTACTGTATCAACACTCTTACAAATCCTCGATGAATTTATCCCAAACCCTCCTCTCCCCGAACTGATCGTGGTTCAGCGAGCCTGTATTATTGCTTATCCTCGATTGATCAATTATGGCGAAGGCTACGACGACATCATTGACGCCAATGGAAGGGAGGGAAACCTCCTTACCCCAACAGCCAACACCAAGATGGAGGAGCACTATAAGAAGATGTATAGTGATGAAGTGCAGGTTCGGGATATCGTTGAAGTCTTGGACCGGTATAAGCATTCTAGGGATTCTCTCGATCAGGACGTTTTCGCGTGTATGATCCATGGGCTCTTCGACGAGTATAGTCATTTTGCAGACTATCCGTTGGAAGCTCTGGCGACAACCGCAGTTCTGTTTGGTGGCATTATCTCGCATAAGCTTGTCTCGAACTTGCCTCTTCAGGTTGGACTAGGCATGATTTTGGAGGCGGTCAGAGACCATTCTCCTGAAGAACCAATGTACAAATTTGGTCTTCAGGCATTGATGCAGTTGTTCGTCCGTTTCCGAGAATGGCCTGCCTTTTGTAGACAGTTGTGCCAGATTCAAGGCCTCAGGAACACAGAGGTGATGAAGAAGGCAGACGAGGTAATTCGAGAACACGACGAAGAGCAAGCACGCGGGCGCAACGGCGCGGGAACGCCCCATGGGCTAGGATTTCAAGGCGATGGGTTTCCTAATGGCAATACTGAGGAACTGGCTAACGCTGATCGTCAAGCGCCTGCCTTTGCTTCTCTCAATGTCGACCCGCCACCCTCTGATGCTGAGTTCGAAGACCCTGACGAGGGTGCCCAGGACAAAGTACAGTTTGTTCTGAACAACATCACCGAAGGAACCCTACAGGCTATGTGTCAAGAACTTAGAGAGACTATGGAACGCCGGCATCAGCAATGGTTCGCCAGTCATCTGGTTGAGGAGCGTGCCAAGATGCAGCCGAACTATCATCATGTGTATCTCGAATTGGTCAAGCTTTTCGAGGACAAGGCTCTCTGGAGTGAGGTCTTGCGAGAGACCTACATCAGCGTATGCCGAATGCTTAACTCGGAGGCAACGATGCAAAACTCCACTGAGAGGACCCATCTCAAAAACCTTGGAGGTTGGCTAGGTCTTCTAACTCTGGCACGCGATCGTCCCATAAAGCATAAGAACATCGCTTTCAAGCAGCTCCTGATTGAGGCACACGACACGAAGCGTCTCATTGTTGTCATACCTTTCGTCTGCAAAGTTCTAACCCAAGGTGCCACATCAGCCGTGTTCAGACCCCCGAATCCCTGGCTTATGGATATCATCCATTTGCTGATTGAGCTGTATCATCACGCTGAGCTGAAACTCAACCTCAAATTTGAGATTGAAGTTCTGTGCAAGGGCCTGAATCTGGATCACAAGAGCATCGAACCTTCCGGCGAAATTCTGAACCGACCTGTCATTGAAGAGCCAGCAGATGTTATGCCTCCTGAACAGCTCGACGCTTTTGAGAATCTGTCTCTAAATGGCATTGGGTCTGGTGTCGGCGCTGGACTTTCACCTCAGGCTCTTGCGCCAACCATCCCTGACCTCGGTCCGTTAATTAATATCCCCCCTACTAATGAGATGGTTGTTAGCACCACTCGACTACACGAGATTGTGCGTACCGCACTTAGCCGCGCTTTGCAAGACATCATCCAGCCTGTAGTTGATCGATCCGTCACCATCGCCGCCATCTCGACCCAACAAATGATTCACAAGGACTTTGCTATCGAGCCTGACGAGAACCGCGTGCGAACCTCGGCTATCAGTATGGTCAAGGCCACAGCAGGTAGCCTTGCCCTTGTTACCTCCAAGGAACCTCTCCGGGCCAACTTCACCAACTACATGCGAAACCTCTCGACCGACCTCTCTCAGGGACTGCCCGAGGGCACTATCATCATGTGTGTCAACTCTAATCTGGACCTGGCTTGCAGTATTATCGAAAAACAAGCCGAGGAAAGAGCTGTGCCTGAGATTGAGGAGATGATCGAACCTGAGCTCGAGGCTCGTCGACGACACCGCCTTCAAAGACCCAATGATGCTTATTACGACTCAAGCCTCAGTCGATGGGCCATGGCTATTCCCAACCCATACAAACTCTCGCCAAATGTTAACGGACTAAACCCCGAGCAGATGGCTATCTACGAAGATTTCGCCCGGCAACCACGCAGCGCCACTCTCCCCACACCTTCTCATGGCCCAACAGCATCCGATGCTACCAGGTCGCTGGCCAATGAGGTGTTGCAGGATCAATTTACTTCTATTCCTAACATCCCAACTCCTGCAGACACTCCCTCAATTCAGCAGCATCTGGGTGCACAAATGCAACCCTACGCGCCTGCCCATACTGGCGCCAATACACTGTCGAATGGGAGATCGCCTGGTTTCCCGATGGATGCTCGACATATTGCCGAGCGTACTACCAAGCTCCTCACGGAACTTATGAGGGTAGCCACTGAATCTCCTCAGGAACACTTCCTAGACTTGCCACGACCTTCCACTCTTATGGATGTTGTTGATGCGCTTGTCCAACACATCATCAAAACCTCCCAGAACCATGAAGATTTTGCTATCTACGCTGCGGAACAAATCATCCAGTTCTTGTTCTCAGGTGTCGAAGATACTCTGGCTATTGAGAGTTTGGTTCACGTTCTGGAGACACTCAGAAAGATATCTGGCCCTGTTCTGAACAGTCGTGTCCGAGCTCTCTTCAGCCAACAGCCCGGTTCTGCCTTTTTGAGTTTACCCCACCTCGCAGCGTTGGTACGAACGGATCTGCTGGACTGGAGAAACATCGATCTTGCGATGTCAAAGGCACTCCAAGCCCGCAAGGAGGGTTCCCTCGACTTCCTGGAACACCTACTCGATCTAACTCTCCTCGATTCCCGCATGAACCCTATGTACGCCGATTTTGCCTCAACGCTTGAGGCAGCGTGGGCATGGATTTCAGAGGAACCAGATTCCGCCGCTGGCCAACGGATCAAGTCAAAGCTCAACAGTTTCGAGGTGGCACGGCCAACTCATGCGGATAACCAGGCTCTGAACCAGCGTGATCAGATTGAGTATGTATTCGAGGAATGGACCCGTCTGTGCCACAACCACAGTGCCTCCGAGAAGGCTGTTGCGGCATTCGTGCAGCAGCTGCATACGAAACGGGTTTTGCAAAATCGAGATGATCTCTTTGTGTTTATCCGCATCACCATTGACGTCTCTGCTGAGCGGTTCGATTACATTGCCCATGCTGGTTCTCTTGGCGATGCGTATGCCATGATCGATGCTCTAGCCAAGCTCATTGCAGCCTTGATGGGTATGGGTTTCGAGCCGACCGCCACTCGTCCAGCATTTATCGACTCGATCCTGGCACTCATTGAGCTCATTCTTGTCAGCCATCACGTCAACCGTGAAGGGCAACTGAGCCAGCGGGTTTTCTTCAGACTTCTATCCATGCTTTTCCACGAGATTCACGCTATCTCGGAGAATCTGTCTGAAGATGAACGTCGCGAGATCCTGCTGAGAATTGCTGGGCGCCTCTGCAAACTCAGCCCTGTATTTGTTCCGGGCTTTGTCTACGGTTGGATGTCTCTAATCCAGCATCGTGCTTTTATGCCAGCAATTTTGCATTTGCCTGACGGTGCTGGCTGGGGTCCCTTCTCTGACCTACTCTGCCAGCTTCTCGACACTCTTGGAGATCAATTGAAGGTATTCGAGGTTTCTAACGTCGCCAAAGATATTTATCGCGCTTCTTTTAAGCTGCTCGTCATTCTACAACACGATTTCCCTGAATTCGTGGCAGCCAACCACGTCAAGCTCTGTGCTAGCATTCCACCTCATTGCACGCAGCTAATCAACGCTGTCCTGGCTGCCAATCCTCAACAGAACTCTATGTTTAATGATCCCAATTCTAAGGCACAGGCGGACGAGCTCCGTGTCTATTCTGGTGTCATGAATGAAGCCACCTCGACGCTTCAGGGTCGTAGTCTACTGAAAGTTATCGACCAAGCGCTGCAGAGTGGTCCATCCGAAGATATTGTCGCTAACATCACACATGCCATGACCCATGACACTCCCAAGGCTTCGACATATGGCCATGTCCCCGTCGTTGCTAACACCGGCGTAATCGATGCTATTGTCATCTATATTGGACAGCGCGCCGTCGAGAAGGCGACACATGCAGGCACAGATGTGACTGTGAACGGCGACGAGCACGAAGTGTCCCTTCTTTCTCTGATTATTCATGAACTCCCTGCTGAGGCCAGATATTATCTCCTTGTCAGCTTGGTCAACCAACTTCGATCCCCGGAGCCGCACACCGTCTTCTTTAGCAAGGCGCTCCTGTGCGTTTTTGGCAAGGATCTCAACGATCGCGGGGAAGAAGACGAAATCCGTGAGGACATCACCCGAGTACTGCTTGAGCGGCTGGTTAGTTTCTGGCCTCAGCCATGGGGTCTACTTTACACTGTTGTGGAGCTTGTCAAGGACGAGGAAAAATACGGGTTCTTCAAGCTCCCTTTCATCAGCGCAACTCCTGATGTAAGTATAAGGATATAGTCGATTTGCCCCTGTTTGATACTAATACTTGTCTTTAGATTTATGAAAGGTTTCAGCAAGTAGTTCGACGGGCTTAGGTTGCATGCCATAATTTCACCACGTTGGGACGGCTAACATGCATGAATGGGTAAAACGGCACAAGGAGGGAATTATAGGAGAATCGTACTTTACCATCGGTGGAAATTTTGGTTTTAGGTGGTGCATTATTGTGAGAGGGGAACGGGGCGTTGGGTCCAAAAAGAAATTCAGAATTATAGAAGAGCAAGTGTTACTACGGCCCTGGATAACCTTATCTGGGGGGGCAAGGACTTCCTGGGGTCGATAACATCTTGCAGTAATACTGTATCACTGTACGATAGTCTATACGTTGTGTCGGATGATCATACCAGGCGCATGAGTGGTTTTATTTTTTATTGTCCCTTGCTTTTATCGCGTGAAGCAGTTGGGTTCCTGGGGCAGAGCAAGTCAACTTGTGCGGCATTCTTCATCTCAATTGAACGCTGACATGGCCGCGCATTACTAGAGTAGCTGTGCCTGAGAGCTTGACCGTGCTAATCTTGGACTCTTTCACATCAACGTCGACTATGATGTTACTTTCCCTGCCCATCTCAACGCCCTGATCGATCTCATACCGAAAAGAGTGATCACCAAGGCTAGACTGCTGAAGCGAAAGATAGCTCGAGAGTGCACTCGCAGCACTGCCCGTAGCAGGATCTTCCATGGTCGCTTCCATCATCCTCGAGCGGATAGAATAAACTGTTACGCCGTCTTCCTCACGCTGATCATTGATGACATAGTAGTACTTTAACAAAAGGCCATTTTTCCAGTCCTCGTCGAGAAGATCATCAGCAGACAGGTTTACCCCGCTCATCTTGGCCTTTGAAAGGTGCTCTAGATCCGGGAGCTTGATGAGCGCAAACGTCATGCCGTTGACGATGCTGAATAGCGGGGCTTGAAGCTCAGCTTCGCGTATCGCATGGTGGTGAGAGATTTGACCAGGCGCTGGGGCAGACAGATCGGCCAGAGTCTTGCGGTGATGGCGAACATTGTGCGGGATGGCAGCTTGGATATAGCCAGGGCGGGTCTGGGTCAGGGCAATGGGTCCTGCCTTGGTAATGACGGTGTTGACGCCTTGGGGGATGAGGGTGACAGCAGCGCCGATAGTGGGATGGCCAGCAAAGGGGATCTCGGTATCAGTGGTGAAAATGTCGATCACTCGGCGGGTGACATCACTGTCAACATCGGCATCAGGGCTTGGCTCGTGGATAAACACCGTCTCGGAGAGATTGAATTCGCGGGCAATAGCTTGCTTCTGTTCCTGCGTGGGCTTTGTATTTCTATCTGCTGGGATCGTAACAACCGCGAGAGGATTTCCTCGATAGCGAGTCTCTGTGAAGACATCAAGAGTAACAAAAGGAAACTCCATGGTCAAGCTTTGGTACTTGGTTTCCAGCTGTGAATCAGCTTCGCAGATCTAATATGACGCAGGTAGTACAGCCAACAACTTGAGCTTGTGATCTCGATAGCAAGGCCTGGCTTGTTTGACTCAGCTCGACTGCTTGCTTTTGCTTGTTGATTTAAGGTTGGTCAAAGTTAGTATGTACTGTATGACGATGGAGGGGAAGACTTGGCAGGGTGGGAAAGTAAAAACTGACTCATGCAAGGTTCCATGGCATCTGCGGCTGTAGGGTAACCTCTTCTCCAGGTCAGGTCACCCATCAAACCTCTTTGGACTTTGTAAAGCTTATGGGGCACAACATATTATAAGAGCTACCTAAGTCTTGCCTAAAGATGCATAATTTTAGGTATTCCTTAACAGATGCCAGCCCCATAAGCCTCACAGAATCTAGAGAGATGCATGGTTGTCTTCGGCATACCTTTTTACACTCTACAGTACAAGACGCTTAGGTAATAAGGCACAAAGTCTAGCAAAGCGGAGCAAAGATAGCGGCAAATCAATTAGCCAATCACATAATAAGGATTTCTCTCCTTTAGCTCAAGACGGCTGGGCTAGACTAAGTATGGCCTCAGGCAACGAGGAGGTCGGTTAGCTAGGTATGAAGCGCCAAGACAGGAAGAGTTCAACGAACGACGGGGACTTGCAAGGGAAATTGAGACATTTCGTAGGTCGGCTTTCGAGTGATCTACAGCCTAAGTCTTACCATGACTTCATGAAGTAGAGGAAATGAGCATGGCAAATCAAGAAGGTAAAAATAAAATTAAATCATTGAGGGATAACCCAGTATGCCTACCTACTTGGCCGCAGAATCTGTGTTGACGATTACGAGCCAGCCGGCGATTACAACACCACAGGCAGGACATATTGAGATACAATGAAGCCATCGAACGATGTTGAACAGGGAATCAACCCGGTTTCGGGTACAGAAACCTCGACTGTGATCAAAAGCTTGGGCAAGGTCTAGGCGTAAGTGGAGAGCATGGATGCTAGTGTCGACGCTTGTCGCAAGGGGCAGGGCTACCTAGAGATGCACCATTGGATGTCCACCTCGTGGCATGCAGCTGCTATGTATGTATCGAGTGACATCCGTTCTTCTCCATGTGCTCAGTCAGTGTAGGGTATGTTCTGTACTTTACGAGTACGTAACTCCACATGGCATGGTAATCCTCGAAAGACTGAAAAATCAGGAGGCGACTCCTGCATCTAAATAATGACGCTGCTGCTGCACGAGAGGCTCCAGTAATTGTTCGTGTGGTGGGTAATGAATTTTAGTCGTGTAAGAGAATTGGATGGAGGTTAGAAGTGGTTAAGGTTGATCTATCCATAAACAGATCTGGTTCAGGGGGGTTCAATGCATGAGACATTGAATGATGCGAGGTGAGGTGAGCCAGCCTGGTGAGGTGGTCAAAGTTCCAATTGCAAGGGCAGGATATCGCAATCGAGGGTCGGCAATCAAGACCAATGGCAAAATTAACATGGGATTGCTGACTGATTTTTAGGAGACAAAAAGAAAATCACAAATTCTTATCCCAGAACAACCAATTGCCGCGTAACGTTATTACATACGGTACCTACAGAGAGGCAAGTGGAGGGCCGATCAAAGAAAGCTCCGCGGCTAATTGCAAGCCACGAGGGAGTGAGGGAGAAAGGAAAACCTCGGTCGGAGAGAGCGACTTGAAACCCACTATCTTGAGAGAAAGAGGATATTGAAATAGCAGTGTTGTCATTGGCCGTCGATGCTAATAATACCGTACTGTACTGCACTAATGTCAGGTCACTTACACATGGTTTCTTAGCCTCGTCACTTCGCCTCAGGCACAAATAGGCATTGCCGTCCATTTCCATTTGGGAAATAGGTCACAGGTCGCTCGTTGAATTGCCATGGGCGACGGGGGAATGGAGACCAAGTGGAGGAACCAGGCCAGGGGTTCAGAGTCTCAAAGAGGGCCTCGCCGCAATTGTCGGGAGTCTTTTGATGATTCGGCCCACTCGTCATCTCCATTGACTTCAAGATGGATACTGGACGGAGCATTTAATTATGTACACAGATAACTACCTATGGTATTAGAGATTGCGCCCGGCCTCTTTTCAGCACCGTTGACGCTTATTATGGATTGATTGATTGATTGATTGATGGATTGTCTCGTACAGCATAAGCGTCTCGAGAATGCGGTGTAAGAAGATGGTCGCACGGAGCAAACAACCAATATGCAGCAAGATGCAGAGAGATGCAGCTGCAGATGCGGTGTGATCTATAGGTCTGTATCCGTAGGTAGGGGAAGAAAAAAAGGTCGCGTCCAGGGTATGTGTATCCGTTCTGTAGTTGTGCAATGTCACGGTGTTCTTGGGCGTTCCCCAAAAAAAGATTTCAGGGTCCTCCGCTAACATCGATCCGAAGTGGTCCGGGCACCGGAGGACAAAAAGGCGCGGATGAGGCGGAAAAACCAGAGTCCATCATGAGGCGAGGCTATTAGTGAGGGCGATGGGGAGGCTGCTGGCTGCCGAGAACATTGCAGAGCATAGCACCTAATCGAATACGACTAGACCCGAAGCAGAAAAGAAACAGAAGACGTTGGCGAGTCAAGATGACTAAACTCTACAGAGTAAGTACAATGATTAAGGTCAGGCATGGTTGATCCATCCATTCACGAGCCAATGCCTACTTCTTATTGCGTAAGTTGAGTTGCCTCTGTTCTGTGTAGGACATCATCGATATAATCATTCACCAGGTATTGGTGTATTCAATTAAAAAAGGTTGCTTGTTGCCTGCCCGTGTAAGAGTCAGACCTCTTTAGCTGCCTACAGCCAACACATTTTTTTATGCTTACATGACACCCTCCCTCACATCAAGAAAAGCAACGGGGAAAAAAAAAGTGTTGTCAGTCAGTCGGTCGTTTTTCACATTCTGGTCTTGCGGCTGGAGACGTAACTTACAAGGATATTCCCAGAAACCCACAAAGCGCCGACCCACCGAGCTTTAGCGCGATCCACTTCTCGGCAGCCATGCACGCCAGTCTCGACCAATCGAGTTTGGCTGAAACGCAAAAAAAAAAAAAAAAAAGTTCAGAGCTCTTGTGCTCTTTGCTCTCTGCTCTGTGTGTGGCAGCCAGCACTTTTAGCACCGAGCGACATCTTCTTTTTCCCGTCATCAATGGGATCATCACTCATACTTTTGTAGTGAAGTAAGTATGTCGGCTTGTGATGGAGACAAGCATCTCGAGTCTGAACCTATCAGCTTACAAGAATTGATTCATTCAAAGTCCCTTCTGAACTAGCTCCCCCAGTACATACTGTACCACTTAGAGTCCCTCATCGCCCACCTTTTGCCCCCCATCTAATTCCCTTCCTCGTGGCTGCGTTGCTCCCTTGCTCTTCTTGCGTCTTGTCTTGTCTTGTCTTGTCTCCGTTAGTTGCTCCTCTTGTGTCGTCAACACCCGTAGACCGCCTCCACCTTTCCGGCTTCAACTCTCCCGGAGTCCAATCCAACCCACTCTTCAATAACAAACACTCCCACCCCCCCTTCAACAATCAATTCTATTCTCTCATTGTTACCTCTCTTCCTTCATCAATCGCACCCATATACCATCAATCTATACACATAAACTACTACATCACCGTTGTCCTCGCTAGATCGATAAAGTAGACCCTTAGAGATCTCTTGGATCTGATTCAACACTTGAGGTTACAATTGTTCAGCGACGTTCCGGTGACCGTTCTTCCAAAGTCGATACTCCATCATCTCCAGATAGACTCGACTTGGCTCTTCTCTTCTCTTCCAAATCTGTCCCTCGTCTTGTTTCAACACAATCACAATGCCTTACAATACGCGCCGAAAGTCGTTGTCTTTACCCAGTCTCGGTATTCACGTTCCAATGACACACGCTGCTCGCGCAGCAGCAGCTGCCGCCTCCAAGAGCGCCTCAAGATCCTCTTCTTCCTCTTCTTCCAGTGCTGCCTCGTCCGCCTTGTCATCGCCCTCATCAGGCTCCGAAGCGCACCCTAGCAAGCGACAGAAGCGATCGCACTCCGACGATGTTGCCATCGAGCAGACACCACCTCCTTCACCAACACCAGACTCGAGTCTTGAACTCGACACAAACCAGTCCAAGATTGACTTCGAGACGATCAACGACGACATTGTCGAGGCAGTTATTCTTCAGTTACAATCTACTGGAAACCGCCCTCACTTGGTCAAGGAGCTGGCCACCGTTCTGGCACAACGTCTTACCTCTGTTCAACAGTAAGTTTGAGGCACCGACCACATTCCCCTCAACCCCTCAGCCTCCCGTGCGCTAACATTCCAAACCCAGTTCTGCCAACCCTTGCGCAATCATCTCTTCGAGGCTGGCCTCATATGCTAAGCGATCATGCTGGACTGCTTCAAAGCCCTGCCCTCTCGCTAAAGAGCTTGAGAACGTTCATCCCCGAAGGACTTATTATTTCCTCACCACATGCCCTCGTCAGCCTATTCCTGAATCTAGCTCCATTGCATCTTCTCATGTCGCCCTCGAGACACCTTCGGTATCACTGACGGATGATTCCGGCTCCGATGACGATGCTCGCAGACGTGAGCTCAGCCCATCGCCCGAGGTTGACCTTTCGGACCACGGGTTCGAGGATGGCGACGACGACGTTATCATGCCTCTTACCCCCATCGGCTCTCTTCCTTCTCATCACCGTTATGTGCCAAACCGTCGCAACAGCCGTCACAACTCACCGCCTCTGGAAAAAGATGAGCGTGAGTTTACCCAAACGGCCGACTTCTTGCAGAAACGCAAGTTTGCCGAGGACACCCCTGTTGCTGAGACCGCCGATCGCACCACACACACTTCTGAGTATGGATACCGCGACGACTTCTGGTTCGGCGAGCATCGCATCTTCACCTCAAATGCCCTGCTTACCAGCCCCTCGGTAAAGCCTAGTTCCATGTCAAACATGACACCAGGTCCGCGCAAAGAAGATGATGGTGAGAGCTGGTTGAAATTCAGCAAGCTTATGGAATGGGACCGAGGTGCTGAGAGTATCGAGATTGACGAGCTCGATTGCCTACTTGATACATGCTAAGCACTTAACGACTTCTCTGGGCAGGCGCATGAGGATGGGGATGGGGATGAGATGACTGAGATGATGATTCCGGCATGTCTGTGACGACGGATATACGACACATACTATATATTAATTGCATGGAGAGGCGCCTGTGGAAGTACTTGTATATTTAGACCAGTTTGGTGTTTTGGCTTGATTGGGTTTCGGATTTGGATCGGGATACCTGGAAAAGGGATCATAGTATCCCCATGGTTTTGATTACTTGGCGTTAAAAAGGGTGTGCGGAAGCTTGGATTTGGAAATGCAATGCCGCTCATGCTGCTTCGACTTTTGAATATTGTACATAATGCTATATTCTCCAACCCATCTCATTCTTTTCATATCAGTCATTTCTCTTATGTATGTTGTGACTCGCCGTGAGCTTGTCGTTCACTCGTAACTCAACCCAAACCAACGTGCCCATTTGGAGTATGTTTGGTCGCTCGATCTTAACAATCTCAAGCCCTGGTGTTTTGCTGGCTGCCTGTTCAACAAGGTCCTCAATATCGCGATTCCACCAACAGCCGTACTTTTCGAAGTGTTTGCCAGCATTCTTATCGAGGAGGCCGTTTACGATGCCAAACCAGCCCTTGCCGTGTTCGAGGAGAATAATGCGACCCGATCCTGGCCTCACGACCTTGGCCAAGTTGTTGACTACAGCAACAGGGTCAGACACCGAACATAGACCGAAGGTCTGTATGACCGTATCGTATTTCGTCGTCGTGGGTGTCGCAGGACCGGGGATGGGATGATGGGCATCGGAATGAATCAATCGGAGTTGGTTATCGAGGTAAGAAAGCTGACCACCAGTGTGATCAGCCATAGTAGATGCGCGGACGATGGGAGCCGAGTTCTCCATAGGCGGAACAGTCTTAACGAGGCGCTTTCGGGCAACGTCCATCATATCTACCGAAATATCGAGCCCAGTGAAAGATACGACGCCCTTGGGTAACTTGGCACCGATTTTACCCGCGTTTCCCTCTGCGCGCTGATTCAATGGCTCCCAGTTGAAGTATTCCAAGTTCCGCCCCGTGCCCATCGCTAATTCTAGTACATGGCCATTTGCGCGCTCCGCTATTCGCTTTCGCAGTTTCGTGATACCCATCCACCATTCAGGGAGAGCTAGTTCCTTGTCAAATTGCTCTGCATTGTCACCGTCGAGAGCAGGCGGTCGACCAGTTGGGGTAGAGTGTTCGCATGCACCGCTACTAGGAGTCGATTTGAAAGATGCGGCGGCAGTACCGAAAATGTAGAAGCCGAGGGCACCGGCGAGAAGAGCTGCACCCGTGAGAGGGAGCCATGTAGCTCGCCAGAGATCGAGGAGGGTTTCGGCTTGTGGAGGAGATGTCGAGGATGCGGTCGAAGAAGCTTGGGGAAGTGGCTGGGGTTTCCTGGGCTTCCTGTATCAGTATCGCCGGTCTGATATCTTATAGACCAAGGGAGCTAGCTGTACGGTTTGTATGTTTTTGAGATCTTTGGTGGAGGTCGAGATGCTGGTGTCTTAATATGAGGGCGCGAAGGTCGGGAAGTAGAGCTCGCGAAGCGGCATTGGGTGCGGAAGGCTCTCATG
The DNA here is from genome assembly GCA_012977745.1 of Fusarium anguioides. Taxonomy (NCBI): domain Eukaryota; kingdom Fungi; phylum Ascomycota; class Sordariomycetes; order Hypocreales; family Nectriaceae; genus Fusarium; species Fusarium anguioides. Next base: position 38,264 of record JAALXK010000288.1, on the reverse strand, counting down.
ACAAGGCCTCTAGTTGGGGCGATCATAATGGCGAATTTCCCATGGGAATTGAGACGATTGACGGTGTATCGATGATGTGACTTTACATGTGGAAGCAGATGAAAATACCGACCCAAAGTTAATGGACAAGGGTTTCGTGGAGTGGGTCTCCATCCGATGGCTGGGGTTAGTGGATCCAATCTTTGGTAGGCATTCATCATATCGCGGAGCGTTAACAGCGTCTGTGAAGGTGCGTGAACTTGTGACTTACAACAATATCGTCTTGATATTTCAAAGTTTTCTTACTAAACCGACTCAATAATACGACTCATTCCAAAGGATACTTACACTGACTAAACTCTTGATCTCGCTGGATACAACAAGAACATGGCAACTCAAAATGACCTCCAAGAGCTTATACGTTTGCTCACAGCGCGTAAAATGTCAATGATGGCAGCCATGGGACAGGTGAAGGCTCTGCAAACCAAGAACTTAAGAAGGTACGACCTAAAGAGCTCATTTTTATTCTGATAGTAACGCGTAAGATATAGCATAGCGCAAATCGCAAATGCACCCTTTGCCACAGTTGAAGAAGCACTCAGTGGCGATGCCAAAGCAGCAAAGAGTCTTCACACGGCGTGCAAGAATCATGAAAAGAAAAGCGGAACAAAGCGTGAAGCTGAAGAGGGTCCAGCCACTCCCGAGACTAAGAAACCCAAACTCGAGACGCACAGGCGAGATTTGGACTACAGCACAATGACTGGAGACGATCTCGAAGCATCTCTAGAGCTGCCTTTAGAGGAGGACGAAGAAATCATCCGAAACACCACCATCGTCACAAACCGAGCGCCTCTTTTCTTATCTTTTGCTGTTGAGTTGTTGAGGTTCACTATGCCAGATCAACCCCTGAGCAGCCGGTTGAGTCTGGCACAGGCAGTGGTGAGTGCAAACTCACGAACAAAAGCTATCAGCATAGGCATCGAAAAGTCACATAGAGGAGGTGAAGAGAAAGCTCCTGAAGGCCAACCAAAAATAACCATCATGAATCGTCCTATCCCAGTTCTCAAGCGAAGTGGCTACACTTGGTCAGAGTCTTCTCAACCAGCGTCATCCAATGCTTCTTCAGTCACACTTCAGGGCAGTCAACCGAGCCCGAAGGGCTGGACTGCAAGTCAGAGGCTTACTTCGAGGGGTTCAACATTTATAGCCCATGCTATACCTATAACATCGCCTTCTACGCGTCCGGCGGTTTTCAAATCCCTCATGGCTGAGAAACCAGAGCTGGAGACTGCATCTCATAACGCCTGGGCGATCCGAACTAGCTATGGAAATTCACCTCTGAAGCAGGAAGCATCATTCGATGATGGAGAATCGGGATGTGGAAAGTTTCTTCTTCAGCAACTGCGTGAGCTTGATATAAGCAACACACTGGTTGTTCTTACAAGATGGTATGGCGGTGTTATGCTTGGCCCCGATCGCTGGCGCCTGATGAGAGAATGTCTCAATGACGCTCTATCATCACAAAAACGCACATCTAGTCTAAACGGCGAACCAGTCTGGGCTCTCAACCTGGAAGACAAGAGTCCTGCAACATCAACAGTTGGCATGCCCATTCACCGACCAGAAGGCGCGAGAAACTACATACTGCGAGCCTTCGCACCAGCAGATGACAGCGGAAAGAAAACAGTTGCAGCAGCCAACGAAGAGAAACAAGAAAATTTGGGTCGTGTGCTGGGTGCCTTACGATTGTTGTTTGTTAGTTGGGCTAGTACACTAAATCGTGATGAGTTGGATAAACGAGCATGGAACTGGTACATGAATCTTCGGCCAGATGTAGATGCTGGGCCAGCGGGATGGGGAGCAAAGGGGACACTGAACCTGGGGAAGATATTGGATCTGAGAAGAAAGGAGAGTGCATGATATTCTACATGGAACATCCACAGTGCTGACAACAGGGCGACACGACCTCCTTAGTGAACCAGAAAATCTTGGCTTTGAACATGGAAAGTGTTGAATCATCGCACTCGATAAATCTGCGTGGGCCAGACTCGTTTAACAGTCGTCTTGCGCGTCTTTTGCGGCGATGTGAGGAACATACTTGGTGTTGATACGCTCCATGCTTTCGGGTTGCTCTGGCGATACAATAAACTTCTAGTTTGAAGGATGTACCAGGCATGGCCATGTTGACGAGGTTGGAGAACCTCGTATTCTCTGAAAGATGCAGAGTTTGTGGATAATGCCTTTGTAAATAGCATCAAAGGACTACTCGAATGTTATCCTATGTGTTTAATGGGCGTTTCTTAACATGTACTAGCCTTTCCTTTTCTAGAGAGCTTGGAAATGTCGTTTTCACCTTCTCTCGTGTTTGTTCGATATCCAAAGTGGTGCGTAGATATGTGATGTCCAAGTGGCCGGCGTAGGTTTCCCTTGGCACGACCAGACATGCTAACTTTCATCTCCAACTCGAACATGAAGTGACAGTCTATAGAAGTCCCATATGTATAAGTTTACTCATATCTTGTTAGATTAATTCGTTACGTTTCGATATCATGTCTTTGTTCGCTTGCTAAAGCATCTACCCTAGAGCGCAAAAGAAGTTCTAACTCAGATTGCCTGCCATGAATGAACCAAGATGCTGGCGCAAAATCTAATGAACTACAAGAAATCACCCTTTAATCATTTAGCGTTTCGGGTTTGCCAGTTACCCAACGATCAATATCGAAACACGAAGGTTCAATCGGGGCTTTTGATAAAGCTGTTATACATAAACTCAAACGTTAATGCAGTGGGCATACAGCCTTGCAGACCAGGAGGATATACGCTTAACAGAGCCTCTAGATGTTGACACCTATATTGATACCTAACGTTTCTGTCCACATCCAGAATCTTTTCTACTTACAGGCAATTCTATACCTTTCACCTAGGTAAACCTTCCATTCAGCTGTATAATTGTAGACTGCGAGAATTTTATCATCAATTCTCTTAAGGCGCAGTGGCAGAGTGGTCTAATGCGATAGACTAGAAATCTATTCTCTTCGGAGGCGTCTGTTCGAATCAGGCCTGCGTCGAATTGATCTTTTTACTCTCGTGTCTTAAAGTTGTCTTAGAATATGTGTTTGATGCGATGTTTCTTTTTGTAAATTGGCGTTGACGAGGCCATGTGCTTTCGAACTGAAGTCATCGTTTAGCGTTGCTGGGTGGATGTCTAACATTCTGCATGATATTAACCTTGATGATGGAAATATAATCTTGGCCTTGCATGACTGATAACCTATGACTCGACTAAATTCCTAAGTGATATTGTTTCATACGGAACAAGGAATTGTTATTACTCTTCCATAATTATAATTCGCTTTTGATTATTTCGAAGATGGTCATCTGCTAGGTATTTTCAGTGACCCGAGACAAGACAAAGGACAAAGGACAAAGGTAATGGAACGCGACTAAGACGCGAACCAACTTATTCAGCCTCAAACTTCCCGGCTCCCCGAGACCCAAAAGAGCATGATTGCCTTGAATATTTAATTGAGGTTCGAAGCATTCTCACCAATGGTAGATCAGAAGTTGAATGGAAGCAATCCAGCTACTTGATTGAGAGGTGCTATTGGACAATTCTAGCAATCAAGGCGCCAACCTACAATCGCTACAGGGGGGCATTTTACGCTGTACTACGGAGTACACTACCTACCACCTACCTACACTGAGAAGTTGCATCCATTGTTGACGCGCCAAATAGAACTAAACAAATCCAGTCCCATCTCGTCCAAAAGTAAACATAATTTCCATCCATCTATCGCAAAAGAACCTGGCGGGCGTAACTACACCATCAGCATCTGCATCACCATCTTTGCTCTCCCCACTCACTTCGTATCCAAACTTCTGTCAATGCGCCATTCAAAAAGTCCTTGCATCGTGGGCGTCGAGTTTCTTTGTCGTCTTTAACTACCTAGCTCTCGTAACTACGAAGGTCAATTGAGCTGGACCCTTTTTCTTTCGTCTATCTTAGTACCTAGACTACCTCCCCCCGCCTTCTTCTTTTCCCCCACCATCCATTAGTTGAACCTCTTTTCTTAGGTCCCCAACGAATAAAAAGATAAAGACAAGGTTCCTGGACAAGGCAAGGCGAGACAAGATATCTGCGCTGTCTGAGCAACTCGAGCCTAGACCTGTTTTACATATCTACTTGGTAACCATCGCATAACGAAACAAGACAAGACATACACACCGTCAATCCTCGGTCTGCTTGTCCCACCCACCGCATCGCGAGCTCAACCTACACCTGGCACCGTCAGCGCCGCCGACGCAGTGTCTCTCGCTTAATCCCTCCAGAGGCATCAGCGCGTTTGCGTTTCATCCTTTCTTCAATCCGATCATCGATCTGTGTTAGGTTTCCTTCGTATATTGGTACACAGCGCAGTCCCGACAATGGAGAACTACCAAAAGTTGGAAAAGATTGGTGAAGGTATGACTACTTGTCTACGCGATGCTTCATCCTGGAGGCTTCATCCTTATCTTTAGCAAATTCAGCACTGACTGACATCTGACTTCCAGGCACCTACGGTGTAGTCTACAAGGCTCGAGACCTCGCCAATGGCGGCCGAATTGTCGCCCTGAAGAAGATCCGCCTCGAAGCCGAAGATGAAGGCGTTCCTAGTACAGCTATCCGCGAAATCTCTCTCCTCAAGGAGATGCGAGATCCTAATATCGTCCGTCTGTTCAATATTGTTCACGCCGATGGACACAAGCTGTATCTCGTCTTTGAGTTTCTCGATCTCGACCTCAAGAAGTACATGGAATCTCTCCCCGTGAGCGATGGCGGTCGAGGCAAGGCTTTGCCCGAAGGTTCATCACCGCACTTGCAGCATCTCGGCCTTGGTGACATGGTTGTTCGCAAGTTCATGTACCAGCTTTGCGACGGTATCAAGTATTGCCACTCTCATCGCGTCCTCCACCGCGACCTAAAGCCCCAAAACCTCCTCATCGACAAGGAGGGTAACCTCAAGCTTGCCGATTTCGGTCTTGCCCGAGCTTTTGGTGTGCCCTTGCGTACCTACACCCACGAGGTCGTCACACTTTGGTACCGCGCCCCTGAAATTTTGCTGGGTGGACGTCAATACTCGACTGGTGTCGATATGTGGTCCGTTGGTTGTATTTTTGCCGAGATGTGCACACGGAAGCCTCTTTTCCCCGGCGACTCTGAGATTGACGAAATCTTCAAGATCTTCCGGTAAGCATTACAATTAGGAAAAATATGGGATATATTTCAAAGAACTAACAAGTGTCTAGCACGTTGGGCACGCCGTCTGAAGAGAATTGGCCTGGTGTCACATCCTACCCCGACTTCAAGGCATCTTTCCCCAAATGGCAGCGTGACTACAGCAATCCTCTATGCAACAGCCTCGACGAGCATGGACTCGAGTTGCTTGAGATGTTGTTGGTTTACGACCCTGCTGGAAGAATCTCGGCCAAGGCTGCCTACAACCACCCCTACTTCGAGCCTCTTCTGGCACAGGAGCAGACAACTGCTCAAACGAATGGATACTATCACTAGATGGGATATGGAGCTCCATATCAGATGATGCAGATGCAGATGCACTAATTCCGCCCGCCAAGAGGTAGGCTCACGGGCAGGAGCAAAGTATTATTCCTTTCCAGGATACTTACTGTTGGCTTCTACCCAGATTGAGGGAAAGATGACATGGTTATAGCAACAAAGCATCCATTCTGATGCCCAAGTAGCGCTGCGTAGCGGATGCCTCTTGTGCGCCAGCAATGCTTTATCTCGCCTTGTTTGGCTAGACCTCGCTTATTGCATGGTCACATATCAGGTCTCTGATCCTACTTGTGATGACCAACCAACAACACCTACGGCTCGCTAAGTTGTTGGGTTGAAGGCCGTCGAGGGTCTAGTCAGATAGTGAGGGAAAATGGCGTGAGGTAGTTGTGACAGAGTAGATAAAATCAATCAGCAATGGCCTGAGTTTTAGGCGTTCGGAAGGCGAATGGAGGACATGATAAGATAAGTTCTCAGGAAGGGCGGCAGATCTTTTATTCACAAGGCTTTGGTTTTGAATGTGCTTTGTAGACATAGGGTTCAGCGTGCGGTTTGATATCCGGGGTTGCATGGTAAGGCAGGGCAATTGATGAAATTATCACACAGCTAGTCTGTCTATGAGAAAAGATTCCTGCTGGTGAATGCATTGTGAACTGATCCTGTGGGATCGACAATAACTTGACATATGGTAGACGTCCAATAACGGCCGCATAGTGGCGATGCAGAGGCGAGAGGGGTTATTGGGAACTGTGATAGATGACCAACAATTCGTAGCCCATCGTAACACAGCCCATTCCATTCCAATGCAATGCGATTCGACGGCAACACGGAAGAGTTTGAAAGTGTTTACCGACAAACCGGGATAAACTAGGTCCGATAGCAGCCGACTACTTTGATCGGCCACCACAGAGGCATTGCCTGTCTGTCTGTCTACCAACCAACAATTGTTGGTCTAGATCACTTGGCATCTTGCACTGCCATAGAGGAAATGAAAGGAACGCAATCTATATGAGATTCTACAGGCGTTTATTCAGCGTCAAAATGTAGTACATAGGCGCCCGTAGCTCATCCGGGCGGGAGAATATGAAAAGAGCCGCCGGCACTACGACATAATTCTATTCTGGTAGCTTTGTTTACTTCTGTGGATCAGGTAAGCTATATGGCGTATTTACGTCTTCAATAGCCGCCGCCTGATAACAATAATAATAGCAAGCATGGGTCTGTCGTAAAAGGCGGCGCTTGCATGGAGCTGGTGAGCGTAAGCGCCTGGACTGGGGGTCAGCCTGTTGTGTTTCAGCTGCAATGGAAGATGTATCGAAGAGCTATGCGAACGACTCCTGGTAGATAATATCAGGGCTATGTTGTTCGTACGATATTCTGTTACGCTGTCTGTGTTGTTAGCAGTAGGTAGTTAGATTGACTCTGGGAGGCAGCCAAGAGAATAGATACCCGAGAGCCAATCTTTTCACGGCCTTGTATTCTGAAACAGATGCTGGTAAACTCGCCAACAAAAGCATCGTGAGAACCATGCTCAACCTACCTATGTCATAATGCATCAAGTTTAGATCCCTACACTGCTGAGATAGGTAATCTAACCTATATTCATTCAGGCGATCCTCAGCGGCAGTGCAAACTTCACAAGACAGCTGGACCGGGGATTTACATCGGGAAGCGCCAATCGCGCGGGTTGAGCCGAGGCTCTAAAAGTGGAGACAGACTGGAGGCAGCCCTGCTCCGGTGGAGATTCGCCCGGACCGACCGATCGACCGGAGCGGAAGAGACCAGACCACGGGGCAACGTACTAAAAAGAGGATGAATCTCTAATGTAGATGGATCTATTTTCATTGGTGTAGTTGAAACGATCGGTTAAGAGTAGATCCAGAATTTGTTGTGAATACAAATTGGGAGTTCGTGTTAGGCGGCAGCATTAATTGAGTGAGTAAAACCAAATGGATACATCCCATGTCTACACCGCAATGTGAGGAGTCATTGGGTTTCTTGGGTTCATGATTCCCGATCCCGAATCCAAGGCAGTGGCATACCTAGGTAATTTAGTCGACTCTTTGTTAGAACCATCTTCCCCGCATTGTCACAAGCATTAAAATCGGCGTTGAATGTTGGGCATGAGCATAAACAGGTAGATAGCATGAGGCTAGACTAGCCCAACCACGCCCAGACCAGGTCATGAGATGGCACTGACCCGCTGTAGCCACGTCTACTGGTAACGACCTTGGCAAGCTTGGATAGAGCATGAAAGGCCCGAGATAGTGGCTATGCGATCAATCCTTGAGGTTCAATATCAAACAAACAGGTTCGAGATCAAATGATGAAGGTCCAAGTGCCCCGCGAATAGTTGCATAAACCAGAACCAGCCAACCAAGCAAACGCAAATCGGACCAGATCAGACCGGACCGTTTGGACCTGCAGGTCGCTCAACAAGCTCCGAAAGCGGTCGGTCATATCTACGGTACGTGTCGACGTCGCCACGCTACGAGCCACATTCCACTTACGAAGCATGAGCCACAGTTTCTTTGCGTAAGAATCTCCATTATCGAGTGTCGTATCCATCTCAGCCACATCAAAATCTCTTTGCAGCGAGTCAGAGGCACGCGTTTTTGACATGCAGGCGTCAGGGATACATATGCGGGGCTGGCCAATCAAGGCCATCAGATATGAGAAGATCTTGGCTTGGGGGGCGTGCGACGATGGCTTCAGTGAGTTTGTGTCCGGCCTCCTGCCGTGACTGGCTCAGGGGTCAGGGGTCAGGGGCTTGACTAAGGTAACTTATCGTGAGAGGATGGATGGATGAATGACTCCCTCTGAGTTGTCAGTGGTTGATGTTGATTCATGGCTCCAACCAAGATCAACACTTGCAACAGCGGTGAGAAGAGTTTCCACGACTTTGTAGAAGTGGCATGCCCTTTCAGGGACAAAGACATGAATGCAAACGGGTGGTCATGTAATATGTCACTTGGTGAGATAGAGCCATAAACTCAATCAGACCGCTAGATCTCGCGATACACTCAGATGATCACTGTGTGCCCGATCCTCAATGCCCTCATGGCAAGAAGGATGAATCGAATCGAATGAGCGAACCCAATCTTGTCAACCAACAAATCTGCATTAACTTAACTCATGGCGGGCCGACAATCGTGTTCTGCACCTGCCGTATGTACCTGTAGGGCTGCTGTGAGTGAAGGCTAAAATTGGGAATGGAGACGAAGATCCTGGTCGAACTTGATGGGGATCTCCAGGGCTTGAAGAAAAGGCCAAGGGGGCGTCGTCGTTTGGCTTAGCGCAGGGGCCCCTCAACTCTGGGTAGGTATGCAGATTGCAACCATTTGGTCGCCTCTTTTTGATAGTGAGTGGTTAAGATTTAATCTATCGCCCTGAGACGAGCTTGCTGAGTTTATCGACTGAGCTATGTGTGGTACTTCAGGGCAATAGAATAGATAGACTGATGCATACACCAGAATCATCAGCTGTTTACCCATGTTGGATCATTGTCTCCCTCGCGTGAGCTATTGGCGGTGATGCCCACCCTTCTTACATGTGCATTCCTCAAACGGGCTGCTCCCGAGCCAAGCTAGTGGCGTCTGCCGACCGACGGGATCAGTCTCTGATGTCCGGTGGTTGCAGTTTGCAGCACACACAGAGAAATGTTGTGCAGGGGGTGTTTTAGTACATCCCTTTAAGGCATAGAGCCTGAGAACTATTTGCATGGACTGAGACAGATTGCAGGACGATTCGGTTTGATCTTCATTGATAATGAGCGATGCGAGGGATGAAACGGTGAATACCTTTGACTATGACTTAAGGCTGGCTGATGGCGTCAGGTGAAGGAGGTTGGTGATTGACGATTATCACCACATGCATCAGTAAGGGATGAATATGTATACGAGCCAAACTACCTTAGTAGTCATCGCGATAGTAGTCGAGCTTCGGAATGCATATGCACGAAATGGGAGGCCCTCTTTGCTACCCATGCATGCATGGGTCAGTGAATGGACTGGGTGAGTCTATGGCGGGCTGGCCGCTGTGGCAGAAGACCAGAACCACAGTTTAATCGCCAAGACTTTGATTTTGAGGCATTGTTCATCTTGGCCGCCGTTACTGAGTATAGCAGGTAGGTTAGTAGCTATCTAGTTATCATTCACAGCATATCTCGAGTCCAGTCTGTGGCTGATTTTCCGAACGCCATCGGCCCCTAGATGGAGCCATCAGGAAGGGGAAAATAAGGCACAACCGAAAACAGAGAAAGGGAAAGGGAAAGGGAAAGAAAAGAAAGAAGAAAAAAAGAAACGGTCGGTGACGGTAGGAATGTGACTCGGTGGTGAACGACTGCCAAGACGACACCCCATCCAGTTTCCGCTACAGGTTTCGTCCTGACCTGAACCCAAGAATCTGGGTCAATGAGGCGCCACGAAAGTATATACTTGACTGTGATTGTGATATTGGCTGAGCTTATACTGTTTTCGAATAATAAAGAAAAAGGGCATCAAGAATGGTCTGATAACTTAAACATCCGTATCACTACACACAGACCAGGAAGACAAACCTAGCAGACAACGTGGATGAGAACGCATTGGCCTCAGGGCGTTTCTTGTTTCTTCCACACCGCTGGGATTAGATCGAGATACCGGGTGACTAAGATGGATGAGCGTTGGCCGACGGGTCTAAAGAACTGCACTGGCGTTTGTGTTTGTGTTTCCGTTGGCTTCGCTTCAGGATAATGGATATGTAACGCAGGAGAAGAGGAACCTCTGATTGTCGCAAGTCAGCTCCTCTTGGCGTCTCACATCATTTGCTTTTGCCGTTCAACTATGCATTTATCGTTGGTTTGATTTGCGTAGGGTAGGTAGTGGCGCAGAACATGAATCATGTCATCTAGTGATCTCCTTCAGTTTAGCATTTCGTCTAATGCAGGGTCTGCAAGGCAAACATAAAATGCGCAAAGTAGGTTACAGATACATGCAGAAAGCCACAGTTATAACCCAGGTACGGGATTATCCATGATATGGGCTTTGGGATTTTCTAGGTGAAACGCGTGTGCGATTCAAGATGCAAGATACAGCGGTTCTCGGAGCGAGAATGTCTTTGTCTCTGTCTACTACTAATGTGTTTGGCATTTGTACGAGTGGTGCACAGCAGTAGGTACCTAGGTAAGCGGCCCGCTGTCGATACAATAAACGAACGAACGGTGTACTTGATCATGCTCTAACGGTTATGCATTGCGATGTAATAATGCCTGAGGTTGATCGATATTAGCGCTTAATATATCAACTCCAGGATAAGCATTTCTGTGACCGTGTTTGTAACTCAACTGAGGGGTTTAATATTATTACTACATGGGCCCTGAAGATCTTGTATTCGTGGTACGCGTTCAAATTCAAGAGAAATAAATGCAGGGTCCTCCATTAGTATGTTGATCTCTCTCTTATTTTGAAATTCGAGGTTTCTTCTCTTCGCCTCCCCCTCACCAGCCAGCCCCAGTTTTGCATCAGATAGCCCGGTTTCAAGTCAAGCCTTCTCTCAGCCAATGGTGGGTTGCAGAGCCGCCTAAAGAAATGCCTGTAACCAGTTTCGCGTGTTTGATGTTCCTCGCGGCCAATCACGACCCGACAAGACATCCCGGCCCCTGGCTGTCCTATGCCTGTCAGTGGCTTCCCAGCGTTTAAAGAGACGCAGAGGCAGAGGATTCTACTGGTGGGAGAGAAGCCTTGTTTCTAAAAACTCATACATACAGGGCACTGGGCGGTTCTTGGGTCTCGAGATGAGGACTTGTTTATGCCGCTTGGTTGGAGGAGGATTGATTCTGGTGTTGAGGGCTTAGCTGTGCTTCTATTCGTGGCCAGCGCAAAGAAGTGTCATGTAGGTAATCAGTCCATCGTAATTATGTCGAGTTGGCCAATGAATTTTAATTTGAGATATTGACGCGTAGAATGGACATGGAAGGCATGGATAGTCCTAGTTCAAAGTATTACTATTAAGATGCTCATCATTTCCGTTTCATCTTGTGACTTGACTCTTTTTCATCTTCATCCCATCCTTCTGCCCCTCCTCCTCCTCCTACTCCCGACTCCACTGCTCGCTCTCCTTCTCTTTGCGTCTGGAATTCTTAGGTCGATCTTATTGTTTCTCGTCGTTTGCCACGTTTCGACACATCCCGCATACCTCTGGCAGGTACAGCACATACATCCAACCATCCCTTGGACAACAGTAATTACGTACTAGACTGTACTGCACAGAAAGAAGCCCGAGTCTTGACGATTCTCGCTCGCATCATTAATTCCCCCGCCCACTATCGATTTCCGTTCTGGTGCAGGTTCACCACCACCAACCCTTCAATACTTTGCCGAGGAGCAAGACTCTCCCTTTGTATGCAATCTTAAAATTCCAGTTCAACTTCACCCTCTGGATTAATCAAGAACCGAATAACCAATATTCCTTCCCTTGTCAAGCCGGTCTTGATACAACAATTTGGTTATATAACTCTTGGATTGTTCACCAGTTTCTTTTTGGAGTCTCATCAATACCAACATCATCTACATCATCATCATCATCATCATCAGACTTTACCGATCTTGATCGGTCGGTCAACCTTGACTATTCCACTCACGTCAGCTATTTCAAATACAGCTCAACTCACTTTAACCACCATTCCGGTTCACTCCAGAGCATTGCATAGCTCTCAACGCCTCCCCCACAGCTGTCAACTTAGACTCGCTTCTCGCCCGGTTCGAGTTCAAGCCACAGCGACCAAAAGTCTAAATCGCTTCAACTTATTCCCACCCAAACAGATCAGTTCCTGAAAGAACGTCTTGGGAAAGGTGTCGATTCTTTATTTCTCTCTTTTTCCCGCTACCCGCTCATCGCCGTCGTGCCAAACGAAGGCCTCGACCGCCTATCACGTCCATCACGCACTTATCCGTCGGCTGGATCTGGACTCTTTTTGGGAATAATCCAATTGTTCTTGGTATTTTAATCAATATCAAAATCCATTAATCAAACAATCAATCAGCCGAAACAGAGACCCACGGCACGTTTCTGAAAACATACGCCAAACATCAAGTAACAATTTCGTTGTTTTACCGAACAACGAACTCTTTACAAAAACAGAGACACAGCCAATACCGAGACGGACGCAGCACAGCAACGGGCGAGACATTGATATTTGCTACGCCGCATCTGCAACGCAACGACGCAACGCAGCGATACGCAGTACAGGGATCATCTGTTACTGTTGAGGTTTCTTGTTCTTGCTCCAAGCCACAGACCGCTCTCGTTTCGCCACTAAAAAAACTGTCACCAAGTTTTGAGTGGCATCTGCCTCTAGGTTCTTCAGATCTAAGCTGAAGGCATCTAATCAATCCAGCCAACCAAAGCATTTATCCCCCTCCTGGCCAGACCGCCCACTGTTCAGTCGAGTCCAGTCCTCATATCCAGTGGACCTGACCTAGTCTCGAGGCATCTCCGACTAACTAACCCAAGCCCAAGCCTGAAGACAAGACCCAGTGAGTGACCTCCTCTAAAACTTCAAACCCCTACCCCTGCACACCCCAGCCAAGCCCAGCCCGCTTGTGGCACTGGGGGCTCGCTCGCTTTTGCTGGTGAACCCATGTCGGCCTTAACTTTTTCAGCGACCCCGACCTGCCGACAGACAGACAGAGACAGCGACGCGGCGCGCTCAGCCTCCAGCACACACGCCCCTGCCCCCCTCCATCATCTATACCTCCACATCCACACCCCAAAACGTCACCCTTAGCTCCATTACTTACGAAGCCAGTCTCTCTAGGGTCCTCACATGAGCCTCTGGCCTCTTGATATATCTAGTCGATCCTCACGCACCTTCACATCGACCCCTGTTTCCTCTTTCCAGTCACATTCAGCTCGATATTAATCATCTGCCTTTGCTTTTGCTTTGCTTTTGCTTTTGCATAGGTTAAGGTCAAGGCCTATCAATCCTTTCTAGGCCAAACCTCCCATCTCACCCCACCTTCACTTACACACGGTCCTCACCTGTGTAGTGTATATCTCTATCATCCTCCCACTTATACAAACTACCTCCATCTCCCTCTCTCTCCACCCACATATCACACACAATGGCTTCTACATCACCACTACGATACCTCACCATGGAGGAACTCAACAAGACCGCCTTGGAACAATTCGTCTATCAGCCTGTGGGTCGAGACATGATCGCATACCTCGCCCAAGCCGCCCACAGCGTCATCGCTTGCGACTCAACTCTTATGCCTCCCGCTCCCGCCGAGCCTCGTCATAACCTCCCAACTCCTCCCCGGAGTCCCGAGCCCCGAACAGTTCGATCCGAAGATGGAGCCCTACCCACCCTCGAAGAGTTCATCACACAGCTCGTCGTCTCTTCCAACGTTCAGGTTCCCACTCTCATGTCAACTCTCGTCTACCTCGGCCGCCTCAAGTCAAAGCTTCAGCCCATGGCCCGCGGTCTGCGATGTACCGCCCACCGTATCTTCCTCGCTGCCCTCATCCTCTCAGCCAAATACCTCAATGACAGCTCCCCCAAGAACAAGCACTGGGCCAACTACAGCAACATCACCACCGAGTGCTACAACTTCGGATTTAGCCGTACCGAGGTCAACCTTATGGAGAAGCAGCTTCTCTTCCTTCTCGAGTGGGACCTGCGAATTACCGAGGAGGATCTCTACCGGGATCTTGACGATTTTCTTGAGCCTCTCCGCCACAAGATTGCCGAGCGACATGCTAGAAAGCTTCGACACCGCGAGGAGAAGCGACGACAGAAGGAGCTCTATGCTGCCTCCACCCGATATCCCAGCCCTGCTTCTTCCCGTGGCCACTCACGATCTCGAGGATCGACTCCCGAACACGCACGAAACCTTTCTGGCAACTTCACTCCTCCTGGTCTTAGCTATAGCAGCTCTTCCAGCTCCTACGCCTCCTCCATCTCTTCTGGCCGTGCTTACTCCCAGGCCACTACTCCTTTAGAGCCTTGCGAGTCCGAGCCTTACTACTACGAGTCTCAGCACGGCAGTCTCTACGACTCACCTGTTCAGATCGTCCCTGATGTCGACTACCCAAAAGCGCATATGCCCAGTGGCCGCATGCTTCCTTATGAGATCACTGCCGACGAATACCAGCAGTACCAGCAAACCCACGAGACCTCATCAAAGAAGCAGCAGGAACAGCAGCGCACAAGGCGCGGTATGTGGGGTCGCCTTCTCGGTGGTAGCGTCGCTGTGCGATGAACAACTACCCTGATCACGATCAGGCACACGCTTTGATACCTAATGCATAGTCTTGGCGTTTACACGGACCGCTATTTGGCATTACATCAACTTTGCATATTTTTCGCATCGAAAAAGAAAGCTTGGCATGGCGTCGGTTGTTGATTTTTTACTACTATTTTCTCTCTTACATTTGCTTTAGAGAACCAGACATACAATGGGATGGTGTCCCTACCACCCAGTATTATTCCCTTTGTCCAAACTACTTTTGTGTTTTACAGTTTTCCGTCTGGAGAACCGGCGTTTATTGGGGTCTGCATGAAAGACAGAAGCCATCCCGGGGATAAGGGGGGGGCGTGTGCATTACTACTATTACTATTATTGTTATGGGGTTGGGTTGGGTGGTTTGGGATTACGCCTTACGGATATTGTTTGACGGCCTTTACCAAGTATTACGCTCCAGGTATGGGATTGGATATAAGATGAGGAGCAACAATAGGAATAGGATTGGGTTTAGGAGTAGGCATGCGAAACACTGCCTCAATCTCAAAGGATTTGGATCACGGAGTTAATGAGGGGATTATCAGCATCATCATTTTTGGGGTCGGGCGGGTACATTATCACAAACAAGTCTGGAGACAGAACAAGATTCGATCTAAGAACAAATAAAGATACCATTTACATCTTAGTACTACTACGGTCCCAAAGCTGCCAATACAAATCGGGTGACATGTCGCGATCTGTAGTTGTTGAATAATCAAAGATGCCTTCCCTTCTAGCAAGGTTGTCAGGGACCATTTTCTTACAGTGAATAAGCTCAGATACTAATAATACGTTTTCAGTGGATGTTTGACGTCTAGGTCTGTAGTTAATCAGTGTTGGTAGTGCCTTAAAATAAGCCTTCCTCACAGCCTGACTGTCCGCCTGCAGGGTTATTCCCTTCTAGTTACCCAATCACCAATCATGTCATCCGTTCTTTTTAATCTACCAGTGTACCTGCAAACGGTCCATCCTTCGAATTCGGGTTTGGCTAGTCCGATGGATGAGCCAGCCATGTTAGCAAACACCGGGAGAAAACTGGAGATTGGAATTCTGTATATTGTGCAATGCCGAAACATATGATTATGATTACGATGATGGAATTAAAATTGCATTGCATTGCATTTCTTGAATGACTCAGTCAAACAAACCTGTTGGCGTTTTTCGGAAACAGGCCTGCAGGGTGTGAGAAGATAAAATGATGTTTTAATGGAGACGGTTGCGTATGCGGGTGGCGGTTGAATACGAATTGAGCTTGTTTTATGGAGTTGATTTACTTGATACGAGGTTGATGCGTGCATAAACATCGTCATGTTTCATTCGCAGTTGAAACGTGTTTTGAACTTTCGACCTAGTCAGTCATTGGTATATTTTTAGGATATTGGTTTATTCACGCCCTGATAGTTGATTGTTTGAATTAGGTTGTGCTGTGCATACCTACTTTTGACTTACTGATGCCACATAATGCAACGCTGATTTGTGTGGAAATTAAATCGTGGCTGTGAAGCCATCGCGGATCCCTCGGGCGGCGGGTGCAGTAGTAACTAGGCAATTCTTTGTGTTTCCCGCCGGGTCCGAGCAAGAATCGCATTGGGGAATTTCCTTCGAGATATGGTGATTGCGAGAATCCATCTATTGGTTCGCCGCGTAAGATCGACACGATGGCATATGCATGGCACGGGGCGTGTGAGTCTGTGAGATGAGATGCTTAAGAGAGCCGGCAAGTAAGCTGTGCATACTCAACTAAGAGACCCTGGATTTGAGAATTTGGGGGCTATGCCCTTATGTACTTATTAGTTATCTAAACGATGGCACAATACGCAGCTGTACTAACTAACTAGCGACTACTCCATGTCAACATTGCGATAGCGAAAACCGACACCAGGAACCCGAGTCCGAAGGCTCAGGCTGCTCAATACCACGCTGATGCTCGACAGTGCCATCGCAAGAGCCGCCCACACGGGATCCAGCCTTACGCGGTCCCCGCCCGATGTCACAATCGGATAGAAACACCCAGCCGCAACGGGTACGGCAAGCATGTTGTACACAAGGGCCCATGCAAAGTTGACACGAATGCGTCGAAACACGGCGCGGCTGAGATCCAAGAGCGTGACTACAGCCGTCAGCTGTGACGTTGCGAGCACAAAAGCCGCACTGCTAATGGCTACGTCGCTTCCCGTTCCTATGGCGATGCCCACATCGGCCGTCGTGAGCGCGGGGGAGTCGTTGATCCCGTCGCCGACCATGGCGATAATTGCGCGTTTGGTCGTTGAGCCGCTTGCGTGGAGAGAGGCTTGGAGCGATGAGATCTTAGCTGCCTTGTCTGACGGAAGAACCTCAGCTAGGACATTAGACGACAGAATGCCTACACGCTGCGCCACCGCGCGGGCTGTCGTGACGTTGTCACCAGACAACATCCAGACCTGAATACCGCGAGAAGTCAGAGCTTCTATGACGGGAACAGTCTCATTACGAATCGGATCAGATATGGAGAGCGCTGCGACAAGTGTCCAGTTTTGGACTGATGATGATCTTGTGGCGACCAGAGCGACAGACTTGCCTTCGGTTTTCCAGGTTTCGAGGAGTGAACAGACGCGAGGTGGTAGAGTTACCGAAAAGTCTCGCATCAGGAGTTCATTACCGACAACAATTTCCATCTCCTGGTCGTTGATTCCCCTGAATGAGGCTTTCATGCCTCTTCCAGCCAACTCTTCTAGGCCATGGACATCGGTGGAAGGGACATCACCACAGAACGAGACAATCGCTTTAGCTATGGGATGGCTGCTGCTTTCTTCAACAGCCTTGAGCGCCGAAAGAAGAACACTGCGTTCATCTTCCTCAGACGAGATGTCCGGAAAGAGAACAGAATCAGTAATCTTCGGCTCCCCACCCTCGGTGAGAGTACCCGTCTTATCAAACACGACGCAATCAATCTTGCTTGCCTTCTCAAACGCTTCACCACCACCTTTGGCAAGAATGCCGTGCTTAGCCGCGATACCTGCGCCAACAAAGATGGCCGTGGGTGCTGCGAGTGCAAGGCCACACGGGCAGGCGACAACAAAGACGGCAATGGCAAACTGGAGAGCAAAAACAACCCAGCCGCCAGAAGAAGCCTCCTCGTGGCCTGGCACAGCGCCGGAAAAACCAAGCACCATCCAGATAACCCAGGTGAGAACTGCTATGAGGGTGATAACAGGTACGAAATATGTGGTTAAGAGATCGGCAATTTGTTCAATAGGGGCTCGTTTTGTCTGACCTTCCCGAACAACTTGAACGATTTGGTCGAGCATTGATTTCCCAGAGGTACCGGTGACACGCATAGTTACGGCTGCTGCCTTGTTGATGGTACCAGCAAAGACTTGATCGCCTTCACTCTTCTTGATCAAGCGCGACTCGCCAGTGAGACTCGACTCGTCAAAATTGGTTTCTCCACCGACGAGGATACCGTCGGCAGCAGGAGATGCACCATGTGGTACGCGAATGATATCTCCTGAGTCGAGTTGATCAACAGGCACCGTGCTAGTAGTATGACCCCCAATATTGTCCCTTTCAAGGAGAAGGGCTGTTGTTGGACGGAGCTTGCCCAACATCTCGACTGCATCGCCTGTTTTAGACTTGCTGTACGCCTCAATCAGTCTACCTGCGAGCAGGAACAAAGTCAAGAAGACGACAGAGTCGAAGTACATCTCTGCCCCAGACCCGTAGTGATTTCTGTCGGATGCCCCTGCAGCAATCATCTGTGCAACTGAGGAGATATAGGCTATGCTGGTTCCCAGCGAAACAAGCATGTTCATGCTGCCAAATCGGTAAAAACGTTGTATAACGGGCATACGACTTCCTGTTCGCCACATTGTCCGTACTTCTTTGATTGCTCGAATATGGAACACATCGGCGGCAAAGAAGTAGACAGGAGTGGCAAGGATAAAAAGGGATATGTCAAGGCGACTGAGTCCGGAGACCCAAGGTTTCATGAGATACATCTTCCCACGGTTGGAATCGGGGAGTAGACTCATGTATACTATGCCCAGAACAAAGGTAGGGACAGCAAATATGAAGGTGAGGATCTCGCGATATAACAAAGCTCGCTGATGCTTGGCTCTGATGATTCGAGATCTCTCCTCAAGAGTCGGAGGATGGTAGATCGAGGCTTTGAGAGACTCGTCAGCTGCCTCGATGGCTCGTAGAATATGTCTGATGGTAAAGCTAGGAGCAGCAGGGATATATCGGAGTCTTAGGATAGGGTTTTGAATAGTAGGGTCCTGGAAGATCCGAAGTCGACCTGGAGCAAGGCTCTTCAGTGTCGTAACAATTCGCTCTGGGCATCGCGAACAAAATATGCCGTCGATGCGTACTTCAACCTCACGCTCATCAGCCGGCACCTTCTGCTCTTGCAGGTTAACAACTTGATCAATTGCGGCTTCGTATCCGAGATCCTCAATGGCATCTACAATCTCCCGCGCTCGGTCCCCATCGGTGTATTCAATAGTTGCACTGTTGGAGACGAGGTTGACGGCCACATTTGTGATCCAGGGATACTTTTCGATCTCTTGGGTGATAGTGTTGACACAAACGGCACATGTCATGCCGCCGATAGAGAGTGTAACTCGCCATGAAGGGCCAGACGTCGTCTCTGTGACAACCTGCTGGAGGGGATACGGTAGGGAAGAACGTCTTGTCGGGATATCAGATACAACGGAAGAGACTCGAACCAGTTCTTGCTTGTCGTCAGATGGTGATGCTTTTCTGACTGATTTCTCGGCTTTGCACGCCTCGCAATTCTCGAGATGAGCGGCCCGCCCTGCCTCTAGCGATAAAGGCGATACTTGTGGGCGCCAGAAGTGTAAAAAGGAATCTAGCCAGCCTTCAGAGTGTTCAGCGACTTGACTGCTTTCCCCGTCGACTTGGGAGGTACGGTAGAGATCGTGCGCCGATTTTGCAGTGGTGTTAAGGCCGCTCACTTCGAAGCCAGCGTCTTGAAGGACCCTTTGCATGGTGTCAACCGCAGCGAAGGAGTTATCTTTGTGTTCTATGGTAACGACCGAGGTGACGAGATTTGGAGAGACCCATAATACATTGTCGCCGAAAGTATCATGTAAGAGAGAGCGGATCAAGGTGACGCAGGTAGGGCAATGGAGGTTGCCGAGTAGATAGGAAGTCGTGACAACGGAGCTTGTGGAAGACATTTTAGTGGTGTTTCACAGTCGAGCTGTGTGGGTGTGTTTGTGTTATGATGAATTAATTATAAGTTGATTTGTGTTCAGTGAAAGTTTTGATTCACCTTGCCCGCCTGTTTGGTGTTAGTCGTTGGTGCCAAAGGGGGCGTAAAATGATTAATAGTGAACGTTGATATATTGTTGAAAGTTCCAAATACCCTGAGTCACTTCCACGGCTGTTATTTAATATCACAGCGCCGTGACCAAAAACCGCACAAATGTCGCAAATGATGACTCTATCGTCGTGATGCTTTGTCACTAGTGCAATATTAATGTTGGCGATGCGTTTGTTATGGAACCTTTTATTTTGATCACGAGAGGATCATATTTTATGCGTGATTAAGAGGCAATAATAGTGCAGAAGAATCAATGACCCGATATTTGAGTTTGTTGTGTTTTTCTTTATATTTTTCAAGACAATTCTAATGTTTGCAGGATCGTTCGTCTACACCTTCCTCAGCGAGGTATCTCAGCCAGATCGAGATAACATAACGGCAGGGCAACGGGCGCTAGTACAAAAAAGGCAAAGCGTCAATGAGCAGTTTGTGCCTGCGTCAATTGTGCGTTACTCTTCCATCTTTCCTTCATTGAATGATGATCAACTCAAAGAGTCCATCTTCAGCTCCAAAACGATAAGTCAGTTTCTATGGTAGGTAACACGTGATTTTCTCCCTGGATACTGGAAGCTTCTTATCAATATCAGCATCGAATTCAAGAAAGGCCAAGAACCTTCTTCAGTGTTCTTTTGATGATGAGTTGGCCTCATGCGTGGCTCGTGGAGATAGACCAAGGTAACACATTTTTGTATTAAAAAAAAAAAAACCACTTTTCTTCCTTCAATGAAATGTTATGCGCAACAACTTAAATCAGTTTCTACACAATAAACCAACGTGGTTCTTTCGCCGGGCAACCAACCTTATCCCAGGATGTATAGAGTTCTTCTAAGTCAACATTTAATCCTGTAAAAGAATACGTGCCACAAGACAATGACTCTTCTGCTTGGCTGCTCCTATAATAGTCAGAACCTGTCGTGGACCATCGAGGAATCCAAACAGCAGAAACCAAACTACCTGGATTTTAGCCAAGACTTTTTCGCGACCACTAGTGACGAAACATGGCCTAACCAGAACTACCAGGTTAAAAAGAGCGCAACTTATTAGTACTCAAGGAAAGTAGGTACCTCACATATGGATCTCAGTCAGTCGAGTCTGCACATAGTATCTTCTAGTGCCAGGCCACAGCTCAAGTCAGCACGCGTGATTTATATGTACATTGTTTCGAAGTCAACAGTAATTTGTAACTCAAGGTACAAAGCAGTCAGGGTTTGGAAGAGCTCATTCGCTGGATGTTTCTCATGGGCTAGTATCAGGATTACCACTCTCCCATACCCATGTCCTCCTTTTCCCAAGTCATCACGGTTCTCAGGGCATCTACGGAGTATTACCGCTAGTTATGCACTAACGGACCCGAGGTAAACTTAAAACTTAATAAACACGACCAACGTTCATCTTTTCTACTACGGTTCTATAATAACCTTCTCCTCCACACGCCCGAGCTTTCCTCAACTCCAGGAAATTGCGGAGAAGTTGCTGATGATTAGCATTCTATTACGTACTGTCCCAACTCGCAATCTTGGGAGAAACAAGAAGCCTTCCTATGTTGTGGGGGGGCCAATCAGCAACGTGATATCTGCTTGGCCTTTGTCTGGGGGAGGGGCAGAAACAAAGGTCAGAAACGGCTATAAGCGGGCTGGTATTGAGATTGTCAGCGACTTTGATCATTTGTCAGATTGACCCCAATACCAAGCTCTCCAACTCTCCAACCATCCTGTCAGGGCTTTCCATCTGGTATCTTCCAAGACTTTTCCAAGACTTTCCCAAGACTTTCCCAGATGCCCCTTACGGAACCATTAGTTTCCAGTCTCACTATCCGCCAAGCATACTGACGCCCGCAGACGAGATTATGACATTCGAAGCTTGTTTTGTCTGCCATCACCTCGCGCAGTTGTCGGCGCCTCTCTCTACTCCATAGCGTCATGGTTTTATTTTATTTTATCTCTATTTTATAATTGACCAAACTCCTCCAATGCGGCACATCCTGCAGAAGAAAGCACCTATGCGCCATTTGGCTGAGTGTGATGGCGAGTCAAGCAATCCTCATCACCAATTTTGCTCAGTGGGCAGAGGTGGATATTTAAACGTAATAAATCGATGGCCTGCGGGGTGGAAGCATGGCTGTTTTAAACATTGTGAGATACGCTATTTCCCCAACGTGAAATGGCCTGTCGGAGGACCGTGTCGAGTTAACCACAGGATTACCCGGGCATCGAACCGTAGAGGGATAGGCTCCAACATCCATGGCCACTTGCGAATATCCCTTGTCGTGATGAATAGTACGGAGGATGGAGTACAAGCTACCGGGATCCTGAGGTTTGCCGCGCCCCGTCCTGAGGAAATTTCCCCTCGTACTCCATATGCTGGTTGAAATCCATGTCCCTCAGAATCAAGTCAAGCTATCCGGCCACGGCCCCCATATGTCGACATAAGGCGTGGCCACCCTTCTGAGTAAGGTTCCAGAACCTCTTCGTTTTGGGGTATCAGAAGTTTGTTTGGTAACTACTCCAAACAGGCTGTTTAGCGCGTAGGATACAGATTATCTATCGTCTGCCGGCCGCCTCTGCAGTAGTTCGCTCGGAACTAGAGTCCGGTTACGCAGAGTCGCGTCATGCGGTAATTGTGAGGATGGTCATGCCCGGTTATCTCCTGATAGCACCTACAAAAAGTCCCCATATGCATTTGCAATGTCTTGCAATATACGCCTGGATGCGAAGTAAAGGGCTCAACAATGAGATCGTTCCGAGGCAACGGACGACATGGTTTCTCGATGGAACGTAGCAATTGTGCGCGTGATGGCTCAAGGCACGGTGAGCCAAGAGAACGGAGCAGAAGTGACATCCACCAGAAAGCCATCCACTTTCATGTTGGGAGCTATCATTCAACGACCAGTCGAAATGTTATCTGGGCAAAAGATTAGCCGCCAGTTAAGCCCGAGAGCAACTAAGCAACCTCCCAGCAGACTCAATAAGAGCGCGCGGTAGGAGCAAAACCCACGGAGAGGAACCCCCAGTTTTCGGTGCAGGGAAGCGGTACCAGGGTTTGGTTCAGAGTTCCACCCCAGGGGGTAATATAGACAAGCACATTAAGACCCTTGCCTTAACATTCATCAAGTGGAGACGTCAATATCGCGAGTTTTTGGAGACCGCTGGTTCAGACTTGGTGAGCTGGTGCCTTGAGGAATCTTGTATGTGGCCGTGATACTCAGCAACTAGTGATCCCACCGGCCCCAAATACCCTCCAATTCCTGTCAGGGTTAGAATTGTGGTGTGTTCCTTGCTCAGGAGGTGCATGATGGTGAGACAAAGTATTTACCGCTCCGAAGTACGAGAATTGAACTGGACCACATCTTCCAGTACTGTCAGATCAACAACTACACCAAGCCACAAAGTCATGCCGTTAGTCATCCTGCACTTAAAGTGCCACTAGCTGGGATCTTGTCTAAACACGCCACATTGCTCTGGTGTGTCTTGCCGTTTGACGCGATGCTTCTTCACAGAATGTGAATTTGCCATAGCCATGATAGCTACCACTAACGATGACCACTTCAATCTGACCCTTGACACCTTATCTCTCACTGAGATACGCGGGGAGATGACCAACTCTCGGCGCTGCGTTATCACTCTTGGTATTTCGTAAAACATGTAACTTCTTTGCATGCAATGCGTGCTTGGCTAGATAACACAAACACTCATGCCCCGTCTGTGCAATCCCCATCTCAGCGGCGTGGGGCTCATCCCAGTAATGCGAGGTACTCTGTTGTATGTGGCAGCTTGGCTTGGGGAGAATGTACAACATGTTATGGGCTGGAATAGTGCCTTGAGTCTTGGCTCTCTTGGCTCTTCTTCTCAAACGACTCGTCCGCTTAGACTTTCTCTTGGCATCATTGCCTCCTCGGGCAAATCTCCATACTCGATCAATGAATGCTCCTTAATCCTCTCCACATTGTCTGCCAACGAGTGACTCTGGGTCGGCTTACCCGAGCCACCAGGCTACCTATACCAAGGAGTTGATGCTTGTCGTCTTGGCAATGGAGAAAGAATTTCGTGACGCTCACCTTCTCTTCTTAGCCAGGCCAAGCTCGAGCGTTTCCCTCGATGTGTCGCATCGTTGCTGATTCCAGCACGCGATTTCCTGGACACTTTGTGCATACCCCGGTGCAACTCTCTTGACAGAATCTCTTGATGCTCCATAAAACCTGCTCCCATGTAGCCAATTTGGCTTGGCGATGAGGAGCAGCATGAGGTATAAAAGCTGAGGGACGCTCTTGGGGTTTGCCTAGAGTTCCAGTATCAGTCCTTGCCTCCTCTTCCACCACCTCTCAAGCTCTTTAGCAACTGTCTCTTGTCTTCAGTCCTTCAAACTCAAGCCGGGCTTGCTGTTGTTGCAATGGCCACTAAGGAAGAGGTCAAGGACATCTCTGAGGCACACCCAGTGCAGGTGCCTACCAATTCGAGCAATGACATTCCTCACGACCATGCCGAGGAAGAGATCATCAAGAAGCCGTGGTGGCATAGCTTTAAGGAGCCTGGTTCAGCTCTTCAAATCATCACAGCTGCCCTCCTCGCTATTGCCCTTGGTGTAGTCATCGCTACACAGGTTGACGATATCCCTGAAGCTGTTCCCGTCATCATCGGTATTATTGGTAACATGTGGCTGAGAGCCCTCAAGGCAGTCGGTAAGTTGCTGGACAATATGAGCCAACGGCACTTGGTTCGTTGAGAGGTCGGCCACTAACAGGTTGCAGTTCTTCCACTGATTGTCTGTTCTATGCTGCTCGCTGTGACCAGGCTTCGAGAGATGTCCAACGGGGGCTCTCTTCTCGCGAGGTGGACCGTCGGATACTATGTTATCACCACTCTCGTCTCCATCACCCTGTCTTGTATTTTGCAGGGCCTCGTATGGGCCAACCAGTACTCGGTGGTGGGTGAGGAGTCTCTGGCTGTCGACAAAAGCAACGACTCGCTGCCTGACACCACGGAGCGTCCCGTCCACAAGGTCGTCGAGGATATGTTTTTCTCCCTGATTCCCTCCAACGTGATTTCGGCTTTGGCCAACGACGAGCTCCTTGCCGTCATTATCACTGCCATTATCGTCGGATATCTCATCGAGTCTCCTCGCTCGCCCATCATTCGTGTTACAGAGGAGATCGAGCGAATGATCACCAAGGTCATCACATTCCTGATCATGGTGGCCCCCATTGGTGTCTTCTTCCTGATCCTGCCCAATCTGATGAAGCTCGACATTGCTCAGATTGGCAAAAACCTGGGTCTCCTCATCGGTGGCACTCTATCCACTATGCTCATTCATATATTGGTCATTGTTCCCCTCATCTTCTTCGGCTTCACCAGGATGAATGCGTATTCCTACTGGCTCAAAATCTCGCCTGCTTGGATCACGGCTTGGGGATCTGCTTCGTCTGCTGCCACCCTATCGGTCACTCTTCGATGCGCCAAGGACCGTGGCATCCCCTCCACCATTTACAAGTTCACTTGCCCTCTTGGTTGTCTGATTAACATGGACGGGTAAGCTGCTGCCCCAAATTTGTTTACGTACTGTGTGACTGACTTGATGATAGTACCGCCATCTACCTCCCTGCCGCTGTTGTCTTTATGGCTGCGACGCAGGGCATCACTCTGAGCCCCGCTGACTATGTTATTGTTGCTCTGCTGTCGACTTTGGCCTCGATTGGTGTTTCCCCCATTCCCTCGGCTTCACTTGTCCTTTCCATCATGATCGCCCGTTCCGTAAACGTTGAGCTTACCGGGATGTATGCTGTCATCGTGGCTATCGATTGGTTCCTTGACCGCTTCCGCACAGCTGTCAACGTTTCTGGCGACTTGTTCGCATCCATGATCATCTACAAGATGACTAACATCGAGGACCCACCTGAGATGGTCGAACAGAATGCTCGGGAGGCTGACGAGAGTGAGAAGGATGCTTCCAACAAGGTTTAGAGATGTCATGGATGAAGGGTTTGCAGCCGGCGTTGTAGCGTGTTCATTTTTGAAATAAATACCTTGGTGAATAGGTAGATAAATCAAGCACAAATTTTTGAAACAAGTCATGATTTGTTGTTATTGAGCATACACATACGTGCCCGTGAGGAACAAGCATAATGACCCATACCAAAGATGTTTCCAGGGAAAGGAAAAATGTGGACATGGGAAAAGCTTAAATGACGAGATCCATGTTGCGTGGGGAAGAAAAGGCTTGGCAAAAAAACATCATGCGGCAAGTGCTTTAAAAGCTTCAACGCAGCTTGAAAGATACCTAGGTCAGAGGGATAGGGGGTTATCTTGTGGCTATTCAAACTCGGGGGGAGAAGTGGCATAGAAGATAAAAAGAGTAAAAAAAAAGGTTGAAGTCTTGGCTTAAGAACACTCTCAAATTAACGAGGGCATGAGAAATATATAAACGGGATTGAGAGTTGGTGTGCCTAGTCTATTCTAGGTAGGTAATAAAGCTTGTCCTTGTCTTAATCTTTCATTCTCCGTTTTTATTTCCTCTTCGTTGCTTCTAGACCCCCCCAGACCCCCTTGGAGAAAGCGAGGCGAAGCTACCTATCCAGAACCAGAGGTCAAGTATCTGTACACCAGTGCGTGATATTGTATTAAAAGCGTCAAAATAACATTCTATACAATTGGGCTGAAAGCCATTACTCGTCCATGCCTCGGCCAGTTCAGTCCTGATACAGCCTTAGAAACGCCTCATTCTCCAGTATCCTAGAGCCATTAACACTGGAAATATCATTTCCCCCAAGCTCTAGCTGGGAATCATACTTGCCCATCGCCATCCCCATCAAAAAGGGCCCAAGCTTCTCTGTTGGGCTGTGAAAAGACTTCAGTACTGTTCTCATCAATGGCCTCATGGCAAAGAGCATTGTATTGTGAAGTACACCGGGGTTGGGAATGTGTGGTTTGATGGCTTCGTGGTTGGAAGCGTCAACACCCGCTGGACGTACAGTCTCGATGTGAAATTGGGATGTGCCCAGCTCAGATAATGCCCTCTCAGTCTCTCCCTTCACACAACCAAAGTATGGAGTGAACGAGTTAGGTTCAAGGGTCGCCCCTCGCCCAGAAACGTAAATGAAGCGGAAGGGTTCGCTGTTGGGTGATAACTTGGACAACGCTTTTGCTGCAGCAAGAGGAAATTCCTTGGTAATGGTGACATATTCGCTATTACGAAGTGATTAGCCCACACAAGTCCATGGCATTGACAGGTATACGAACTCTTTTGTCACCTTGAGCTGACTAATGCCCAACGCCCAGACTACTCCATTGGCGCCTTGTAACTGGTCCAGGACTTGTGGCTCGTACTTTTTGAAGTCATTCTGCGTGATAACATTGACTCGCGGGTCGCTTGCTGCCATAGGCACTGGCTTTCGGCTCAGTATTGATATTTTGGTGATTTCTGTTGACTGAAGCATAGCATTCAGAACGCCGGAGCCAACGAGGCCAGTAGCACCAGTAAGGATGAGATGCATGGTGGTTGAAATGAACTAAGCGAGTAGGTAGGGAGTAATTATGGGAAGTCAGGTAGCTGTGAGGTTGACGAGAAAAATAAGCTCGGAGATGATCTGAGGGGAGCTGTAAGGCATGAAATATCAAACTCGTAAATGTGGTCGTTTGGAATGCTACACTACGGAGGAAGCCTTTTTGAGCACTTGTAAGCCCTTAACATTAGCATTTCCACCTAATCACACTCTGTATACGTAGCTCTAGCAAGGGCATTCTCGATGTCTGCGGAGGACGGAGTAGGGAGGGCGGAATCATCTATCTCCAGGGCGGACCCCGGATTTAGTATGTCTAAGTCCGCTATTCCAGATAGTGTGGGCTTTTTGTGAGCAAACCAAAGCACTGAGAATAAGAACGGGACTCGTAAGGATCATATTTTCTCCAGACCGAATTATACCAATGCTATATGGGTGTCGTGACTTTGCTATGTCTGACCTTGTCTTTTATCTAAGTTATAATCCTTATTTAAATGCAAGCAGAGAGGGAATGAATTCGATATGCAGCCCTGCCGCTGCTCTAACGTAAAATCGTTTAGTGCGTGCTGTCTCCTCTTTTCTGTGTAAGTTTCTGGACTGAAGCCTGCATTGGAGGAAGTTGATGCAGACATATTAAAGGTATCTATCCATACAAGTATAAATAAGAGTGGGTTACCTGCTGTTCTTATTGTATCTTGCTAGTCAGATGTTCGTTTTTGTGGCGGTTTGAAATTGAATTGTGAGTAGTAGGTATGCCGTTGACTCTAACTCAAGAGGCAGTATGTCTATAGACTAGGTAAATGATGCTGGATTCCTGAATAACTTGGCCGCCCCCAGGTCTCGATCTGTTCATCGCCTTCTATATCCCTTTGCTATTTCTTGTGGTTATGGTATTTCTTTATGCGGGGATAGTGACGATTGAGTCTGCCGGCTCTAGTAGAGTGGTAGTGGTGGTCTTGGTTTGAATGAAGTTAGCAATGTCGCCATTATCATACCCGGGGTGATTTGATTGGTTTTGAAGAGCTCATTTATTCCAGACGCCCTTAGTAGTTACAAGAATAGCACCGAAGTTAGACAGAGTTATTGTTCTGACAATCTCGTCTGGCTTTCTGATCTGAACACTACCCACTCGACTCTTACTACAACGCACATATCAATAGTTTTTCAACAGATTGCAACGGTGGGTAGCTTAAATGTATCCGGATATCATGAATATTAGCCTACTCATTATCTAGTAGTCTCATCGTACGCGTTCCAATGTTCTGACAATAGAGACAGAACACCATCACAAGGCCAAAGGTGGGATGTTCAAATCAGCAGTTCCAAATACTAGCATTCTTATCAGTAAAGATTGAATCGAGATCTATTTAACAAAGCAAATCGCTATCCCTTTATGACTGCTACCGTTCCCCAACGCCTTGCATCCTTTACTTTCCTCCCCAGTCTCTTTTTAATCGATATATCGCTCAGTAACTATGGAGAATCATTTACTTTGGCCGAAGTTGTTGTTGTTTGCGATCATGTTTGGTGAACCTCGGCGGCTGCCGACAACCTTGTTGGCGGTGGAACATTTCTTAATGTAGCTTGTAGTGGTGCCAACGCCAACAATGCCATAAACTGCCTGAGCATACAAAACGAGACCAGAGACATGAGGAGTAGCCATTGAGGTGCCGCTCTCTACATAGGTGCCGTTGTCACTAAGCCAGGAGGCAGAGACAACGTCAACGCCAGGTGCCACGATGTCGACAGAGCTACCGTAGTTAGACCAGCTAGGGATCATCCAGTTTTTATCAATGGCACCGACGGTGATAGCTTGGGGGGCGGAAGCTGGAGATGTTGTATTGGCAGGCTGTCCTTGATTGCCAGCAGCGACCACGAAGATGACACCGGCCTTGGCAGCGTTCTTGATAATCTCGTTGAGAGCGTTAGAGACACCGTCAATGCCAAGAGAAAGGTTGATCACGGAGAACTCTTGTCTCTTCTTCTTGATAACATCGTTGACGGCCCACTCAATGCCACTGAGAATAACAGACAGATCGGCAGAGTCACCCTGAAAGACCTTGACAGAAACAATCTGGGCCCTTTTTGCGACACCATAGGTCTTTCCAGCGATGGTGCCAGCAACGTGAGTCCCGTGGCCCAGCCGATCAACATAATCCTTTCTGAAAGCTGTCCAGCCGTTCTTGGCACGACCTTGGAACTCCTGGTGGGTGATTCGCACACCGCTATCAACAAGGTAGGCGAATGAGTCGGAGCCGCTCTGATGGTTATAGAGATAGTTCTGGAAGCCCTTGTTGCGGTGGGAGATCGTTCCAAGGCCCCATGTGCTGGGTGTCTGGTTGATCTCACCCCTCTTTTGAAGCTGATCATCGTTATCCCCGGTGCCTTGGCCTCCATCCGCTGGTTGCGATGGTTCCGTGGGTTGTTCTTGACGTTTAGTTGGACTCTTGGTTGGGTTCCAGGTCAGCTTGACTCTGCGGTCAGGCTCAACAAGAGCAACCTAGTTTCTTTGTTAGACACCATGTGCCTTCTTAGACAGTGTGTCAACCTTACCTCGGGACTGTTCTTAATCTTCTTCACCGTCTCATCATCGAATGTGCCAGAGTACCCGCGAAAGCCACCTTCGGTCTGAAATGTCTTCTCGACGCCATTGTCGCCATCACGCTTCTCGAGACTTCGCTTATGAACGTCACCAACCCAGTTCAAATGGGCCTTGACTACAGGTGGCTTGATATCAGACTTGAGGGTGATGATATAGCTGCCAGGGATTGTACTGTCGACGCCTGGAGAAGTTGTGGGAGCTGCTAAAGTACAGCCAAAGAGCGTGGTTGCAATAACTGTGAAACTCTTGAGTTGGACCATGATTCAAAGGATGGTATGGAAAGAAACAGAAGGAGAGACAAAAAGTGAGAAGTGAAGTATGGTGATAATGAATGTGAATGTTGATTGTGGAAAAGGAATCGAGTGCTCTCTAAGACGTTCTTGTTTCAGACTTAAATATGAATCGAGAACTACACCAGAAGCCATGTCCCCCATACTTCGTATGCTGTCATCCCGGGTTTCCAGGGGCGAAACGGACGAGACCCTGAAGAGGCGTCATTGCCATGACCAGATCCACGATTCATCAAGCGCCTCTTCGTAGTTAAATACCGGATCTCCCGCCACACGATCCATTTTTGACGCAGGAACATTACATCCACAGGATAGAGAATGGAGGCGCCGCGTGGCCATAGCTATAGACAAATATGAACGGACAAGGGTTTCCTGTAGGAGCAAAGTGAGTTGATGTTAGCTATGCGATGGCGTCGTAGGGGCCGACTTGTCAAACCCGAATAGAACTAGTTGACACATTCCTCTATAGACGCAATTGGAGCTCTGATGACGATCCAGTTCATAAATCGCCATGTGGCGCTACAGGGTCGCACCTTGAACCATGAGAAGCTGCGTGGCCCTCCACCAGCTCATAAAAAGCTATATTCAGAAAGTGGCCAATGAGGACTGAGGATATGTCCCGGAAATGGTATAATTTTCCACGGTTTGGCTCAGGCGCATTCCTCGACACAGACCAAGACGCATACAGGACTTTAACTACAGGACTAGAATTCTCTGAACTCTCCACAATTAGAAGCCGGATTCTCTCGCCCGACACGGTTCTGGATATGGGGCGGATAACCCGCGTAGGTTTAAATAGTATTGTTCTGGCACTTGAACTGGTATTCCAATTATCGGCAGACTCAAGGTGCAGATATCAAGATTAAGGTTAGTCTGTGCAGAGCTCTATATCATAGATTGCCTCTTGCGCAATGCAAATAACTATCAAGTGCCAAGATTAAGCTTGCAGCAGGCCAGGCAGGGGTTTGGTTGATCATCAAAAACATTAGTTGACCCAAGAGTACCGTAGTCGAGTACGTTATTTGCCATTAATGACTCAGTGCTTAGCTCTCAGGCTGTTATGACCTCGGATTTACGATATGTTTTCTTTTCTCTATCAAAAGCACGTCATGCGTATTCCAGAGATGCCTGGAACACAACCTGTTTTCCGTCACTGGGCGTTGACCGCCCCTACATGGTAGATCAAACTCTCCTTTTATGTTTCTCTATTTAACATCATGCATAGATAAGTGATAGCCTTATATGTTATGCCTCGCAATGGATAATGGCACTCATACGTAGACAGACAGTGTAAAGTCATGTAAAGACACAATTCTTTTTAGCTTTGTGACATGCAATAATCCCAGGTGTGATGAACATATTCAAAAGAACGCAAAATCATCCAATGGAATACGGTGCTTGATCTTGTAAAAGGTTTGATGTTCCACCAAGATATAAGTTCGCAAATGTTACATCGAGACAGGGAAACAAAGCACAAGTGTGTTCACTTGTCGTATTCCAATTGGCCATGCAACGATCAGTTCCCGAAGTTAATATATGGATAATTGTCAATGCAACATGATTTAATGTATGAAGGTAGAATCCTCCTAAAGGTTAGTTAGCGTTTGTTTGTCACTGTGAAGCATTGAAATTCGCCATGAAAGTTCTCTAGATCAAGTGGCTCTACCTGGGTCATTCAGTAATTCCATTCTTAGTTATAAAAATACATTCATGCTTTGTTTAATGTCTCATAAAGCTGTTTGCCCTTTCTAAGTGTTGCAGTTCTGACCTAGCCGAGAGCGTTATGATATTCCCAACATGCAAGATGCACATCACTCAATACTTGTGTTTGCTATAATAAAAGTTATGCAAGACATAGAAACTCTATATTGTCACTGAAGAATTGAAAGAGAAACACATCGTAGCTCATTTTCAAGTTGGTTACCTGTGTTCTGGTGGTAATACTAGCAAATAGAGCAAAATTGGTGGTGTTATGGGCCAGTAAATCACGCTCACCATTGCATCATATTAAGTGCAACTCCATTTCTTTATAGTTAGATTCCAGACGCATATAATAATTCAAACTGAACCTGAAAGTTATGGCCTTGGTCGCTGGAGTTTGGCGATATAATTAGATGCTGGGAACTACCTGAGTACCTCAGGCAACCTATCTGATTAACACCGGC
Organism: Fusarium anguioides; assembly: GCA_012977745.1. Lineage (NCBI taxonomy): Eukaryota > Fungi > Ascomycota > Sordariomycetes > Hypocreales > Nectriaceae > Fusarium > Fusarium anguioides. Next base: position 5,593 of record JAALXK010000288.1, on the reverse strand, counting down.
ATTTTCCCGGTTTCCTAGCCCTCAGCTTTCAAGCCTTTAACGGCATAGCAATAATTGATTGGCTCTTGACACATGATCCATACTCAACTTTTCGGTGTTGCCTCCGATGCTTAGTAAAACAAGTAGGTAGTTGGTTGATAAGAGACGGTAAATCGATTGCGACATCTCCGAGTGCCGGTCGGGCCATCGGTGGCGCTAGAAAAAAAAAGTTGTCTCTGGCAGGAGGGATCGGAATCTCGGGGTCTCCATTAGAGGCCAGACTTGGATGTGGGGTAATGAATTAAATACTGATCATGCAACGGGTAAAACAGTACTGCTATTTGCGTCTTTCCTTTTTGTCAGCCCATTTTCCCATCTTGCAACATCAAAGTCCTTTCCGAAGTCGGCCTAGTTCAATTGCGTGATTCTGTCAAAACATCAACAATTCTCAAGACCGAGCAAGATCCGTCATTTCGAGTCAAGGGCAGCGAACGAACGACAGGGAAAAAATAGAGCAATCAGCGCCATGGCTTTCGTTACGGTTACAATCCCGACCCCGTTGAGTCGCCTCTTGAAGGGTTCTTCTTCTGCTTCTTCTTCTTCGACTCCGCCCTTCCACTTCCTTTCCCTCTTTCCTCTTCAGTCTTTATCACCCTGAAAGTATCTCATCTCGCTTTAGAGCCAGCGACTTGAGTTTCAGTCGGTAGACCATCTTTTTGACTTTACAGTCAAAAGTCAACCGTCGTGTGGTTTTGTTCTTTTCGTAATCAACTCTCAAGACTCTTCAAGACGTTCAAGATGCCTCACCAAGAGTCGGCCCCTGTGGCCAAGACCAACTCGGCAGACTTCACCAAGCTGTCTTCCAGTCTCCCTTTCGGCCAGCAGGTTCCTCTATCGTCCATCTCCGGTCCTACATATGTGACCGCGCAACTGCTCGTTCAGCAGATCGCCTACAAGCTGTCTGATAAGATCTTTTCTTACTCCCCTGAGACTTTTGACCTCGATGTCGCTCTCAAGGAATGGGTCTCCAAAAACGAGAAGAACATTCACGGGTATTCTACCGAGGTCCTGCCTCTCCAGACTCGAATTGGTGCTGGTGCCCTCGCTCTCGGTTACATCTTCTCTCCCGACTTCGATGTCTCTAAGCGCCACATCCCCCAGTCCCTGGTTGCGCCTTCAGGTAGCCTCCAACAATTGCGCGGAACCCTCGACCAGCTCTCCCTCCTCTATGGCGTCTCTAGCCCCTTCGTTGCTCATGTCGCCGCTCTCGACTACTCTGATAGCAAGGGCCTGGTATCCAACTATGATTCCGCTCTCCGCCTTGCTGAGGACCTTGGCCTTGGACTTGTTGCCAGCACCTCTACCTACGAGGCTCAGCACATGTCCATCTTTGCCACTCTCCTGGCTACTCTCCTGCCCACTCTGCACATTTACGATGGTGTCCGTGTTGCTCGCGAGACTCTCCGTGTCGTTGATGCTTTGAGTGAGAACGGTGTTGCCGACCTGTACAGAAAGCTCTCTGCTGAGGCTAGCAAGCTCAACACTCGCCTTGACACCGCCGGCAAAGTCGTTGAGCTCCTAAAGCTCTTCAACGATGAGCTCGGCACTGTTTATGAGCCTTTTGAGTATCACGGCCATGAGACACCAGACGTTGTTCTCGTTGCCTTTGGTAGCGTTGAGTCTCAAGTTGCCAAGGAGGTTCTGGCCAAGATTTCTGCCGATGGTGCCAAGGTTGGTGTTATCAACGTGCGAATCTACCGCCCCTTCATCGAGGAGGCTTTCATCAAGGCCATACCTGCTTCCGCTCGCACCATTGCCGTCCTCGGCCAGGTCAAGGATGAGCTTGCCGTTGACGATGAGGCTGCCCAGTCCGCCCTCTACAGTGATGTCCTGACAGCTGTCACTTTCTCTGGCAAATTTGACAATGAGCCTGAGGTTCTAGATATCAAGTACACCCCTGCCCAGACTTTCACTCCTCAGGGTCTAGTCAACACTCTGCACAAGATCTTCAACAACGATGGCGAAGCTAAGAAGCTGCCTTCTCTCGTCCAGGCTCAACAGTTCACCTTCTGGGACCTTGACAACTCATCTGCTCTCAACTCCCCCAGTGTCATTGGCAACCTCCTCTCCAAGGAGTCCACCTCCAACGTCTATGTCAACGAGATCTTCGACAACCTCACCCAAGGTGGTATCGTCCGAAGTGACCTCCGAGCTTCCAAGAAGGCTCTCGAGGCCCCCTATGATATTGATGACGCCAACACTATTGTTGTCGGTGATGAGAAGATTCTCAAGGAGATTGATGTTCTCGGGGGCCTCTCCGATGGTGGTAAGGTTATTGTTAAGCTTTCCAACTTCAAGGATGACGAGGTTGAAAAGCGTCTACCTATTGCTTTCCGAAAGGGACTGCAGGAGAAGACTGCTGAGCTCTTCATCCTTGACTCCTCTTACTCCCCTGCTTTCGAGAAGGACCCTCTCTTTTCGAAACTACTTCTTGAGTTGTCCTTCTTGAAGGTTGCTCTCCCTGACTACACGCCTGAGGAGATTGCCAAGCACATCCTCGCCGAGGGTCACCCTCCTACCCTGGAAGAGTCTACCGATGCCGTCGGCCTCTGTCTCCGCCAGTTCGAGGTTCCCGCAGCCTGGGCTGAGGTTGATGCTGACTTCGCCGACCCCAACCTTCCTGCTACCATCCACACCAACAGCTTTGTTGTCCACGACAAGGAGGAGATTGAGGAGACTCTCGCGCTTCGCGACTGGCAGGCCGCTGCCAAGTCTCTTGCTTTCAAGGAGGCTTATGGCACCAAGAATGTCCTGCGACCCGAGTTGTCTGTTAAAACCTCCACCATCACTGTTAAGGAGAACCGTCGTCTTACGCCCCAGGACTATGACCGTAACATCTTCCACATCGAGTTCGATCTTGGCGACTCTGGCCTTACCTACAAGATTGGTGAGGCTTTGGGCATCCACGCTGAGAACGATGAGGACGAGGTCAACCAGTTCATTGAGTTCTACGGCCTCAACCCTGCCGAGCTCGTCCAGGTTCCTGCCCGGGAAGACTCAGCTCTGCTCGAGACTCGTACTGTATTCCAGGCTCTCGTCCAGAACGTTGACATCCTTGGCAAGCCTCCCAAGCGCTTCTATGAAGCTCTTGCTGAGTTTGCTACCGATGAGACTGAGAAGCAGAAGCTCGAGGCTCTTGCCAGCCCCACTGGTGCTGAGGAACTGAAGCGCCGCACCGAGGTGGATACTGCTACCTACGTCGATATTCTCGAGGAGTTCAAGTCCGCTCGCCCTAGCTTCCAGGACCTTGTCAAGATTGTCAGCCCTGCCAAGCGCCGAGAGTACTCTATCGCCTCTGCCCAGGCTGTCACTCCCAACTCAGTTTCTCTCATGATTGTCGTCGTTGACTGGGTTGATCCTCGCGGCCGTACTCGTTACGGGCATGCTACCCGCTACCTCAGCCGCCTGCCAGTTGGTGCCAAGGTCACTGCTTCAGTCAAGCCTTCCGTCATGAAGCTCCCCACCAAGGACACTGCACCTCTCATCATGGCTGGTCTTGGAACGGGTCTCGCTCCCTTCCGTGCCTTTGTCCAGTACCGTGCTATGCAGAAGGCTCAGGGCAAAGAGATTGGTTCCATTCTCCTGTACCTCGGTTCTCGCCATCAGCGTGAGGAGTACCTATATGGTGAGGAATGGGAGGCATATCTGGCTGCTGGCGTTGTCACTCTTATTGGCTCTGCTTTCTCTCGTGACCAGCCTCAGAAGATTTACATTCAGGACCGTATGCGCCAGACTCTCAAGGAGATTGCCAAGGCCTATATCCAAGACGAGGGTAGCTTCTACCTGTGCGGTCCTACCTGGCCTGTACCTGACGTGACCAAGGTTCTGGAGGAGGCTATCGCCCACGAGGCCAAGGCTGCCGGCAAGAAGATCGATCCTCGCAAGGAGATTGAGAAGCTCAAGGAGGAGGGACGATACGTCCTTGAGGTTTACTAGATGGTATGCTCGTTCTCTTTTATGATTCATGCCCAAAATGGTGCTTAGGATAGTATAGAAAGCATTAAAGCGTTTGAATTCAACTATATGATTTGATCATCTACATCACGTCTATCTACCTGTCTCTCGGGGATTATAAAACTGTCATGACTGAGCTATATCTTTCATCCAGCGGAAGTTGAATAGGCCTCGGAACTCTCACTTTCGCACTGATTCAGGCATGGGCACGTTCACAGTCCTTCCTCAAAACTGGTGCTTCCCCGCTGGGCTCGTCCAGGTCTCTGACCTCGATCCTCGGCATCTGTTGAAGCCCGAGCAGCACCTCCTCCAAGACTCGTCCCAAGTTTAGCTGATTCGCCAACCTCGGCCAGTCTCATATCTCTTAGGTCATAATCAAAGCATTGGATGTTTACGCGCGCGACTACCGGTAAAACTCCAAAATGTTATCCGCCTTAACAATAAACTCAAGACATTTCCCAACCTCAAGATTACCTCGTGTAGAATATGTGTTCTAGACCACGGACGAAAAGCAAATATCACGGGGGTGAAACCGACTAGCGACCAAAGAAGACAGATTACCCGCCGCGGTGAGATCGAAAGCGGGAATCCGAACCTTTCCTTTCTTTTGTCTCTAGAAGCGATATTTGCAGATCCTTTTGGGCATCAACCCTAGCAAATGCGCGCAAATGGCGCTCAGCCCAACCGGTGAATGCCCAATATTGCTCACGGGAATGGATGGAAATTTCTGGGAAAAGGAGACGCCGCGGAGATGAGGCCTGAGTATCGAGATCATCTGCATGGATGTGATGCTGAAAAGAGTATGCCGGGTATTAGAGGCTGACAGTCGATCCTTTGGGTGTTTGAGCGACCGGTCAAAGGGTAAGCGAACCGATGATAGCCATATGGCATGCTGTCTCGATAGCGAGGTGGGATTGGATGTTGAAGCTGGTCTTGCAATGGTATCATCAATGCTCCGAATCTGTTGTAATGCACGTAGTAAATCCATGCACCAGAGTCAGATTAACTATGTGATCAGTCAGCTTCACCTGTCATGGCATATACAGTACAGTGGCAGTGTCCTATCGCTTGCTCATCGTTAGTTGGTTGTCTGTGGCTCAACTTTCGTGTCCTGTATCAAGCAGCTCAACGATGAGCCTCAACGATCAAAAAAAAGAATGCTAAGGAAAGAACAAATGCCCCGTACTGGAATCGAACCAGTGATCTTATCATTTCGCGTTGTCTTACTAGTGATACGCTTTACCACTGAGCCAACGGGGCTTGCTTCGAACTTGGTATTCGATATTCAACCAACTCTCTATGTTGATAGCAAGAGAGAAGTAACTGAGCATGGTTCAGCTGCTCCTCGGAATATTATGATATTCTGAAAGTATACACAGTTGTTGTCTTGTTTAGTTAGTGTTGAAATCGGCAAATTTATTATCTTTACGACCAGACTTACAACCGCCTGGGTTAGGTTGCTAATCTAAAGGAATATAACTTAACTTATGCTTTAGAAGTAAGTCTTATTATATATAGACTTTTAATCAGGCGCAAAGATAGTATAAAGATATCTATTAATGAAGCCATAGTGTTTACTTATTGTCAGACAGACATAAGT